>JANSTU010017908.1:0-14035 GCA_027564075.1 Bolitophila hybrida
CGATCTGGAAAGATGCCGGATGAAAGGGACAGATTGAAGATTATCTGAAGAGGCTCAGCAAGAGACTCAGCACATTTACTCATTTCCTCATTCCAAAGATTTTCAATTGGATTTAAGTCAGGGGACTGTGGTTGCGTATCTATATTTTTTTGGCAATTATAAAGCAGTTATTCAAGTACAAGATAGGATTTATGTTTTGGATCGTTATCTTAATAAAAATGTAAACGATCTAAAATACTTAGTTTTTTAGCACTTTGATTTAAATTGTCCCTTAAAATGTTGAGATACATGTGTTTGTTCATATTTCTATAAAAACCAGATTTCCAACACCAGAAGAAGAAATACAATCCCAAAACATAACAGAACCGCCACCATGTTTCACTGTCGGCCTTAAATTTTGAATTTACAATTCTTCATTTAGTTTTCTCCATACATTAACCCTGCCATCACTTCAAAAAATGTTAAATTTGCTATCGTCCGAAATAATGACACCGTCCCAAAAGAAATCATCTTTGGTTAGGTGCAGTTTTGCAAAGTTTATTTTCGAAAAGCTCTTCGGACAGTTTCTACGTGGACGACTTTTCCATTAAACACCTCAGGCTCAGTTTTAATTATTGGTGCACGTATTCCTCGATTCTTTTTAACTTTGCGCATATAATACATCGTGCTCATTAGGAAGTTTTGGGCGACCTTTTTGAGGTATTGAGTCAATCCTATCTTCGTTCTTATATCTCAAAACAATATTACCAACTGTACTTTTTGTCATGTTAAGCCAATTAGCAATTTCTCGGTATGATTTACCTTTTTCATAATCGAAAACTACTAATTGCCTGTGCTGGAAGGTGGAATTTTTATTTTTATAGCTCATTGGTTAATTAAATAATGTAAAAAATGGGCTAATATAATTTACTGACATTTAAAATTGATAACAAGCCTTTATATACTTTTTTGGCCATATTATGTGCTACTTGATTGATTTTGTCGAATATTAAAGTGGGGTGTTTTTTTAAAGGGTTTTGATTGTTGATTGTTTAATATTCTTCCAAGTACATATTACCTACATTATCATCTCAGAAATGTAATTCATTGATTTAAAAGTACATTTTTAATATTTTTGCATGTGTCCGAAAATTAAAGTGAGTAACTGTAGATATTATTTATTATTAGTTATGGTGCACAAAAGTGTGCGCATAGCAAAGTTCTTACTTTAATATATCGGAGATCTGCGTGTAAGAACAAATTAAAATCCTATCAGAAAAAAGGAAACATTCACAATGAATTAGAAGAAAAAAGAGAAAGGAATCTTGGGAGTATTGTTGTGTGTTTTCTTATTCGAATTATTAGATAATTTAAACTCGTATAAATAATATAAAAATATTATAAACGATGCTGGATAAACATGAGAATAAAAATATATTTAAAATGTATCCAATAATTATTTAAAAAAATATTTTTTAAATAATTATGATTGTAATTATAGCGACACATATCACATGCTCGAACATTTATTTACTCTGACATTTTTTACGGTGCCGGCGTAAAAAGCCAATGTTATTTATTTTTTTTAAATAATTTATTACCCAGTCTTTGGTCGTGATTATCTCGAAAATAAAAGTTTGAACATCCGAGCGGTAGCTAATTATAACTTTAATATTTAATAGGTTAAGTTTATACATTATATATAATTATATAATTATCATATAATAATTTATAAATATGTTAATAAAACATTTTTCACTCTATTCTCGTTTATATTTTAAAAAATCAAGTGGTCCTTTTTTAAATCTTAAACTTATTGATTCTCATTCAAAACTTAAAAAAAAACTTCAAAAATTAAAAAAATACAAAAAGTTCATTTAAAAAAATAATATATATTTTTTATGATTGTAATTTTAATTACAAACAAAAAGTAGTAATAATTTTTTTAGTAATTATTTAATTATTTTTAGAATATTATAAAAAAATAATTTATTTAGCTTAAATAAGTTTTGGGTACAATTTTCAAGAATGTTTTTGAAAGATAAAATATTTGCGATTTTTTATAGAATAAAATACTATAAACAGTTAATTTAAAAAAAAATAATAAATACATAAAATGATAACAACGATTGAGACAAGTATAATTCCAGCTAGCACATGTAATGTTTTAACTAAATCTAAAAACTACAATTGTACATATATAAATAATATGGATTTCTAATAAGATAAATAATTAAAATCTTATTGTATTCGACTGTTGGTCCATTAACATACGACCTTGGCCTATCTAATAAAAATGGCATAATTTGTCTGTATATAATCCATCATATTCTCAACAAAAAAAATCCGAAATATATGCAAGTAATTACAGAAACATACGAGAAAAATAACAACTCATAAATTCCTATTTAAAAACAGATAAAATCCCATTCGAAGCAATTCTGCTCTTCAACCACGCGCTCATATTTATTACGTTATGTTACGAGAAGCGACGAAAAGCTAAATACGCACACTCAACCTGCGTGATTGTATGTGTATGTGTTTGTGTGAGTATTTGTTTTGAATGATGATGTGCGTGCGTGCGTCTTATGCCTGCGATTTTTGTATGTTGCTCACGGACGAAGAGCGCTCCGCATGCAAGCAGCCGCCAGCCCGTTTAGCGGTACACTGTTTCTGTGTTATGACTTCTTGTCGTGCGCTTATCATACACAAGAAACAAGCACATCACATTTTCGGAGAGCTTTTATGTTCACTCAATGAGTTTGTTTGTGTTGGTAATTTTGTAAGTGTGTGAGTGAGTTTCGTGTGTGTTGGTAAGTGAGGAGAAATGAAAAATACATGGAACGGACCAGAGATGGCGCTCTAAAATGGTTTTGGTTTCCGCTATAAAATGTTTACCAATTAATTGTTTTGAATATATGAAAATATAAATATATTATTGTATTTTTTTATTCAGATATAACTTGTTTATAAAAAAATCTTAATTGTATTATAATAATAAAATAACATATAAGAATTTTCACTATTGTCATTTGACAATATTGTATTCGGTTAAAAAATATTTATATAACAAAATATTGTATGGTTACTTAATAAATGCTAAGAATAACAATCAATACATTTCAAATTATCAATATTTTAATTAGAAAGTTTAATTGTTCCGAAGTTAGTAAAATTAGTCTCACAAAATTACAAACGCACCGATTATTTTTATGTGAAAATCGTTATTAAATAAATTAAAAATAATTAGATACAATAGATTTTATGATATAAGGATTCAAACGAAAATAAAAAAAATGGTGACGAGGCTTTTAAATACGATTGGTGTGTATATTATAAAGTCATTTGTAAATTAGGAATGTGAACTGTCAAAATTGCATTAAATGCAATTATCTTTTCAGTCTGAGTGGAATCGAATTTAAACCAAATGAAGATCTAGTGCAGAGAGTTGTCAAATTCTATCTGCAAATTGTCATTCACAGGCCTACCAAAGATCAATAGTAGAAAGCAATTTATTTTATATGAAGCATACAAAAATACAAAATGTATAGACCATAGCCATATCCGAGTAGGTTAACGCGTTGGCCTGGCGTATGGGAGGTCGACGGTTCAATCCCGGCCGGCAGACCGAAGTGTTTTTCACTTTAAATCAGTAGGTTTCTCTTGCTATAAATAGCCTATTTCTGAAATAGGTTATTGGTTTGGAATAACGGAACATTAATGTCATCAATTAACATATACCATGTATAAAGTGTATGATGAATAAGTGTATGAAGTGTATATGTCTATAGCGTCTTTACGTTATATGAAATAAACAATTACACTATATAAAATCGTATTTCCCATAGGTCCGTCAACGCGCTACGGATCCAAATGTCACAGGTTGAAATCCTGGTGGAAAATTCATTAAAAATGTATAGTACTCAATATAAATTAAACATTTATATCTACTTAAACATGATTGGAATATGTTAAAAACAAGTACTATCAAATAGCACAATATTGGGTTTATTTTATTTTAAATATAAAACCAAACCCGAATTTGAAAATGCGATTTTTTGTGATAATTTAAAAAAAAAATGGTTTTTAGATTAACTTTTTCTATATTAATTTGTATTTAAATTATACAGACAAATTTTAAGAAAACAAAAATTCCGAAGCGATGTTGAACGGCAATATTTTGTGGAGAAGAAGTCGATAAAAGAGTTATCTGACGGTATGAATTTTTATACTCTGGAATTATGCAAAGCCAAATTATGAGCCAAATTTGAATTCATCGCTCCAAAAAATCAGCTTACAAAATTATAGTGTTTTTTGTAAATTAATATTTAGTTTAGAATCTGCTAGCAAATTCTATGATTATAAGTTGAGACTAGATGTTACCTAGAGATCCACTGATGTCAGAAAAGGATTTATTATGATAATAAATCACATACCTCAACTGCAATCCTCCCCAACTACATGAAAATATTTTCACCAAGAACTATTTGACATCGTCTCAGCAACGAGGATACATATTAGGTCGCAGAAAACCAAAATATTCAAACATAAAGTGCAGTGCGAAAATAGTTTTCTACACAATCATAATATTTTTATAACACGTTTGCGAGTGGCCTGTCCAATGCCCGGTCCTGAATACGATTGAGACCGAATATTCCTTTTAATAATATAAAGGATGTGTGAAATTAAATTCCTTTATCCCGATGCCAGGTCTTGACTAGTCTTTCAAGACACTGCGCTGCTGTACTTATAAATAAAGGATCAATTAATTTTCGAAATTAGTTCAAATCGACAAGAACCTCGGAAGAATAAAAAATCTCCACAATGCGGAGCACAGCTTGTCTTCAATTGCTGCTAAGATAGGAAGTCTCCTTTCAACAGTGCAATTAATCATTGATCTAGTTGGAAATTCTAAGAACTACAACTATTTTATTAATAGAATAGCGACGTATTGTAAACAAATATAGCATCTGGTTCGAAGATCTATTCGCAGAGAAGGGTGTAAAAGTCCAGTTTCTCGAAATATATTTTGTTAGTGAATGAAAATATAAATAGAAGTTTAGATTATCGTCATAAGTCATACATCACTGACGAAAGTAAATTTTTTGAATTAAAAAAACATTATTAACACAGAGGTTTTTGATGGATCTTCAACACTGGATCAGTATAAATAAATAAAAGTATTAAAACCTAACATTCGATCCAGTGCTGTGAAATTAGGTCTACCATATGACTTTGTTGACCGACCCGAAACATTCCACTAGAGATACTATTTATTTATTTATTATTATATAATACGCCAAAATATATTAAAAATACATCTTAGTCACTTGACAACGAACCATTTGTGGGATGTACTTGATCGTCGAATAAGAAAAAGAGTCATTAAAAACCAGGGATCATCCAAGATGGCATTATTATCCTAGTCGTTTAGTAGCCGTTATTCATGCTAATGGTTACCTTAAAAAATATTAATTGTGCTTAGTCTATAAATAATTATTAATTTTCTTGTGTGCACGATTATACATTTGTTGTACTGATTATTTAAAACCAAAGGGTATGTCAAAAAAATGTGTTTTTTAAGTGTCCTTTCAAAAATATAAAAACAAATAATTTTTAATAAAACCTGAAGTAAAATAAGAGAAATTAAAAAAAGTCACTGGTTTCCACTTTATATAAACTAATAATTATAAATACATAGGTACTATAAGTTGCTTTTTGCGGATACACAATACATATTTTATTATTTCAGTATTTTTAGAAAAATATAAAACATTTCACAGGTGTAGCCTAATAATAATTATTTCAAATTTATTTATATTTATTATTTAAATTCGTATTGATCCTATAAATATTAAAATATTAACAAAAAAAAAATATATAATATATATTAATTGAAAAATATGTCTATATAAAATTGACTACGCAAAAAGAAAAGTGCACACGATTTGCTTTCGTCTGCACTCTTCTGATGCATTAGTACGATTATCAGCTGAGTCGCAACGTTGTATATAATATATTATATACATCTCCACGCACACAGCAACACACATACACAAAATATCGCTGGCAAGGGTACGAAATGATGGTTGCTATGCGCTGATGTCATGACACGCCTTTTTTACAAATGGTAGATAGGTTATCAACGTGCAGAGAGCAATCAGTTCTGTCTTTTGGAGTTTGTATAATGTTGTATGCGCGTATAAACAACCTAATATATATTATACGTTCAACATATATATATATATACATAATATACAGACGCACAATGTACAGTCAATTATATTATTTACACATGAGCGCGGGTGCTTGAACTTTGTGTGAACCGGCTAACAGTACACGAGCGAATTTTGTACATGCGTTTACTTGTATTAGGACTATATAAACATATAGAAGAGGATGAGTTCAGACCAATTGTACAGCGGAATTTACACATATTTGTATATAAAATACATGCAAATTATACGCATGCGCAAGAATTATATGGAAATGGTAAATAAATACATACACTCTATAATATGTATGATGCATTTATCTAAGCATTTTATTTACATATATTGTATGCAGATAATTTATTACTTATCGTTTAAATTAACTTGTCAGCAACATTAATACAAAAATACGCAAACGGTTTTTTATTCACATTTAAAAATATACTTTTTAGACAATTTAAAAATGTCAGTATTTTTTATCGCATAGAAAACCCTTTTTCTAAAAAATCATATAATTATAATATTTATACATATGTATATATAAATATGTCGAAAATAAAATTATTCTGGGTAGTTCAATTGTCGAAATTGAATGTAAATTTATTAGTTTTTATATACAGGCGAGCAGCCACGATATCCTATACAGTACACGGGATATGTTTGAACATTGCGAATTACTCAAAAACTCTTGATATGAGTAACTTGTGTTATCAGAGTAAAATGTTTGCTCTCAAAATCTGTAGTTATGTATTAAATTTGTTATTGGACGGACTAATATGGTAGTGAACTAAAAATATATAAATGTTAAAAGAATTTCCGAAATATTTACAGCACCAAATGAACTTGTTAAATAACATAAATAACGCAATGAATAATATTAAAATATTTTTCAAAAATATGTTTCAAAATCTCATATTATTTTTTTAACTGGAATACTAAATAATAATTATAGCCAGAAAGCATTGGTGTTATTTATTTAATTAATTAAATCTCAACTATGTTAGATGGTTTTGCTGTACTATGTAAGGCTGTACCAAATAAATCCAGGTATGTTGTTACACATTAGTTTCTATAATGTTAATTAAAAGTATTTTAAAATACTATTAAATGTATTATATTTAATAATATTATAATTGAAAGTCTATAAATCATTTTAAGAAAATTCATAAATTCAATTTTCTGTAACTTGTAACTTGTAATATTTTGACCAATTTTTTTTCGACCTCCAGAAATATATATGTGATTTAAAAATTCTAAAATATTTTGAATCCGATGTTTTTATAATTTGAGAGAATTCATCAAACTATTGTATGACCTTAGCCGTTCTATAAATTGGAAAAGACTACATAAAAATTAAGTTCGAAGTGAAAATTGTCCAAAAAGTAATTAAATAATAAAAATATTTTTTTAAAAAATGTATTGGTATATGTAAAATTGTATATTTTGTAGAAAATTTTGACAGTTTTATTTTTAATAAACAAAAATCATGTACGATTTCTACACATTAATTATGGCATTTTATGTCAACATGAAGACCGTAGACCGTATAATGTATCTTATTGTTAATTATCATAAAGTAAACGATTAAATAGCTTTAAGGTAGATGCAAGTCTAAAACTTTCTGAAAATAAAAAAAATAAAAATCACCTCTAAAAATGTTGTGCTAATTCGTAATAGAAAAAGACCATTTAAGTATTAAAACTCAATTTATATTCTCATTGGATTCTGTAATCCCTTGTGAGACATAGGGCCAGTGTGGGATGCCGCACACCGGATTTATTGATCATTACGGGTTCACACGAGTGCTGTGCTACTCGTATTGGAGCTTCTTTGCTCTAGCACTCACAACACATCCCTGATGGTTAAGAGTCTTAATTTGCCCTGACGCGACTCTAACAACTTTCCGAGGCAAATGTGCATATTTTTGAGATTTCTCTATGCACCGAGATCTATCTTGCTATTTATATTCAGAATCGTAAATCATCAACGCCATTATACACTTATTGTTCTATACAGGGTGCGTGTGTATATGTTAATATGTCATATGTTATATTATATGATGGCATAATTATTCCGTTATTCCAAATCAATAACCTATTTCAGGAATAGGCTATTAATAGCAAGAGGAACCTACTGATTTAAAGAGCTACATGCCGGCTGGGATTGATCCGGCGAGCTCCCATAAGGCCATCGCGTTAACCCACTCGGCTATGTCTATGGTTATTGATTATTATTAATTATTATTATTAATCAGGAAATTATTATTTATTTATTTCAACAATCAATTGATCGATTTTCAGGAAACATTGTAAGTTTTTCCACGTTTTAAGGTGTTTTGTATAATATAAAAATTTACAGAACGCAAACGGTGCAAAAAAAAAATCGATTTTCGTAAAATGTTTTTAAGCCGCCATTTTATTCTATATCGATTTTTGGCAAACAGTGGTAAAGTGGCAAACCTTCCTTTTTAAAATTTAAATCAGGAGATTGTTTGCGTGGATTTTTTTAGCAATCGACTGTGGCACCCTTTTAAAATGTACAAAGCAAAACTGGACGAAGTTAATATGTTTTTGTATATTCTATAAGTATATATAATTATGTCTTCTATTAACATAAACATTATATATATAAAGATACTAAAGGTTTTTACTTTTAGAAAAAAAGATTTTTTTTCGCTTTTTTGAAACTTAATTTGATAAAGTTTATACGGTTACCGTTTATTAGACAATAGTAATTTGGTAGAATGAACTCGCTCACCACACAAATATTGTCTATAATATGCTTCGGAATGTCTGATGAACATATTCATAATCCCAAGTCAACGGGAATGACTTTAAACATTTAGTTAGAAAGCGTCTTGTAATGTTGTTAAATCAAATATCTAGAAAAGCGGATTTCATTGTTTCATTCTCATATATTATATTATATTATAAATGTATGTATGTAAACTTATATAATAAAATAAACGTGTATTATTATTATTATTATATGTATGATATAATACTGTTTATAACAGCTAGCCTTACAATATACATATTTACAAAAATGTATTCACTCGTTATATTCTAAACAATAAACATAAACAAACACACAAACACGAATTCCTAACGCCTTTACAGTAGTTCTTGGAATGATAAACCAACCTTTTTGCATCCGCTTAACTTTCGCTAGACTCAAAAAGGGTGAAATATAACGTCACAACAAACAAAAAAATTAGGTCAAACCTTATTTCTATGTCTTTTCATGCACTCACACAGGCAAATACATTACACATACATAAAAGGTCGTTGGTTCTTTAGAAATTCGTCTCGACAATGTTCATATTTTCTTAAATATATGCAGATGTTCGTGTAGGTCAAGAAAAGAAATGTATACAACAAATAAAATTATATTATTTATTATTAAAATGAAGACAGATACGCATTCGTGTTTTTTGTTTGATTCATGATGATATGGTATACCTATAATTCTACAATATTTTAACTCAATGTTGCATAATCTAACAAAGAAGAAGGAAATGAGGCTAATCCAAGGCAAACGAGATCGCCTCATTAGTGACATTTAAGAAGAGAATAAAACTCTTCATTGTTTATTTTAGATTATATTCAAAAACTTACTCTGTATTTAATCATAAGCGCCATGGGCCTTCTGATATGATCACTATTTAGAATCCTTCACGAAAATGCACTTTTTAATATGTTCAAACCAACTGCATTTATAGAAAAAACACAAATAAATAATAAATTAAACATTTTTATATCATACATATATCGTACACAATTCCTGACGTTTTTGTTGACACTTAGAAGTATTCTAAGAAAAAAATATATAAAATAAAAAAAATCATCACGATTGGCCAGAAAAAACTTGCACATTGTTCAGAAACAGAAATAAAAACACACTGACAACTCACTCACGATAACTTAATGCAAATCCAAGCCACTTCGATAAAAAAGAACAATTATATAAACGAGTCGACACGCGTGCAGACAACCAAAAAGATAAAACATTTTTAATTATTCTAAGCTCAAAAAATGACTGCATATAAATAAGTTAAACGCAAGTAAGGAACGCTATTTAAAAATAAAATGCTATTTGCATATCGAGTCGCGTGCATAATGCATATACGCAAAAACGACAAAACGCGTATATATTTTAATATATAATGTATAATATATGAGAGTTTGCAACGAGCCTTTGAATAATAATCGGGGTTTTGACGTTTCCGCGAGGCTGTTTCACGCACATTTTCCGAGTAAGTCTAGACAGTTTTTGGGATTTCCATAAATTACTTGCGTATAGGTACACGTTGTAGGCATCACACAGAAAACTCGAGATGCTGGCACTTGTTACTCATATAAATATAAATATATAATATAAATATATATGTATACTTTAATATGTATAAGATTGCACGCACATTATAATATTTATAAATGTTAGATGAATATGATTGCACTCACGCACACAAACTCACATATACACGCCAGTCATTATGTTCGATGCCTGCACTCGCGAGATGTGCATCTGTCGAGTGCGGGTTTACGTCACCGCCACTTTTTGCGAATGTCAATGCCTTGATCTGATAAAGATGCTATCAGAACGAAAGACTTCTGATAGAAAACTGTCCAAAATATGTACCACTCTCAATCTTTTCCACCACATGCAATAAAAATGTATGTACACACCGAGAAAACACTGGAAATTGTTTATATGTGTATGTATGCGCGCAGCGAGCGCACATATACAAGCTCAGAGACGAGTGAGTGCATGTGTACATTATGTTATATATATATATATATATATAAATGTGTGTATATATATACGTATATGTACATGTGTGCGCGTTTATATCATATAACGTATGTATATATTTTATATGTGTGATGAACGATGCCAGCCAGGCAACTTGGGGACTATACCCCGTCTGTATTAAGACAGAATGGATGAAAATGTATAAAAATACATAGGCGTTGCCTATACTAGAAAAACGTGTTCGGATACGTTACTTTAAATGATTTCTAAGGTCGGCTGTGCAACGAACGTACGGTTCTTTCATTCACGCCGAGCCGATGGCGCATTGTCACAAGTGAGAAAGAAAATGATTATGATTTGGTGTCGAAACTGAATGCTGTCTGCAAATGTGAAATAACCTTTGACTTGCGTGGTTATTTATTGATGTTTACCGGGCACATACATACTCAGAAGGAGCGCATTTTGCTATGTACATTTTTCTTGAGGGGTTGGTTTACATAAACGAGACATTATTATATACATTATACAAAATAAGTAATGTATCTTTAATATAATTTATAGTAATAGAAAACTATACATATTTATTAAATGAAAAAAAGATATTTTAATTTAATATGTATTTGTAAACGTTTTTTTTTAGATAAATCATCATAAAAATCAGTATTATAGAACACGTTTATTAAATTTATCTATTTTTTCAAATTTCTCACAGGATTATGCAAAACCGAGTGTTTTTTATTTGAAAAAAAACTAAATAAATTGTATGTCAGTATTTGTATTTTATTTAGTACTAGCTGAGCCCGCGGTCAACCTTCTGGTCGTAAATTATAAAAACATAAAAATCATTGTATTAAAAAAATAAAGAAAAACATATTTATATGGTAGCAGTGAAGTGGTCTAGGCTATTGCTCTCAACCCAAGGGCCCTGAGTTCGAATCCATGTACATAACATGAAAATTTACTATTAAGCAAAAAGTTCGAAATGTTAAAAAAATTGATTATGTATTTAATTATTATTATCCATATGAGAAATAGTGATTTTCAAAATTTAATGCACATACATATAGCGATTGACCTTGCGATTTATTATTTATTGTGATCGCAAATTCTAATAGGGCGGGAAATTGAATACTTTTAAACTCAAATGGCATATATTTATATATATGTATATGATGATGATTATTCGTGGAATTAAAACAAATTCTCCTTTGTATTTGTCTTTTAAAATAGTTGCTTTGATGATATTACTCATTAATGTTCTCACTGCCATTACACAGCCGAATATGACGTTCACCCTCTAACAACGTAGTTCCTGACGACGCCATTGGCAATTCTATAATGCTATGTGAACGCATTACTATTGTTTCCTAAATTAACGATTTCAAATATATGTTATTCCAGCAATATTTTGTTAAAAAGAAATAAATAAATAAATAAAATAAGATTTTTGTAAATAATACCATCCCAGTGCCACGTACCGGGTATTGAATACATAAACATACATAAAAAAACATTCTCATGCCCAAACTAACAAACATTTTACATTTCAGTCAAATCGTACATACATATTTCACTTATTTTTTTAAATAGTCTATTGAGAATTCTAATTATTTATAAATATATATAAAGGGTGTGCCACGTAAAGAGAGGAAAAACTTAACCACGTGTTCCTTCATACGGTGTAAACAAATGTATGGGTGGGTTAATAGATTTACAAATTTACAACATACCATTACATACAGGGTGTTTAAAAATGTGTTATTTTATTTGTAAATAAAAAAATATTTAATTATATTTTCCAAACTATTTATCCGAGGATATTCAGATAAAACTATTTTGTTGGTAATTAAATGACAATATGTCTAATTACACAGTTATTATTAAAGTTTTAGATTTCGAAAGATTGCTCTTCAAAGTTATTTTTATAATGCTTGTTGATGATGCGCAATAATATATCCTAAAATTTAACTTAATATTGCTATTTAAAATATTCCATAATTAAAAAAAAAAAAAAAATACTAATACTAATAACTACTAATACTAATACTACTTTTAAAAACAAAAATTATCAAAAATGTATTTGAAGATTTCGAAATCTAAAACTTATATGGACGGCATGTAATGGGTCCAAAAACATGTTTGTCCATGCAAATGTTCCCATAAAAAATATTCCATTACAAAAGAATCCAAAACAGAATATCCCAATACATTCTGCCCATTATTATGATATGTATCGCAATAGGCGCATTGATGCAATCATATTAAAACACAACATAAATTCATATAATGCAGACTAATAATGTTATGGGATGGATTGTAAAAAATTAAGTTAGTTTTCATTGCAATCTATTTAAAAAACAACGCTATAATGCTTACCAGAAATGTTATTGGGTGGATTGTAAAAATTAGTTTTCATTTCATTATGGGATATTTTGTAGTGGAAGATTTTGTACTAAGAATATTTTTGAAACTTATTATGTTTTGGGAGTATTTACCTGTCACCCTTATATACAGTCAAAATTTATTCAATTTTTAAAATTACAATAAAAGTTAAATGTTTTCTAGGAAATACGATATTACAATAATTATATTAATATTGTAATGGTTTTCAGCTAATTTTACTCGTGCTTCTACAATACCTTGTTCAAGTTGATCTATTGTATGAGTGGTTACGGCATAGACATGAAACACATTACATCAAAATCCAATGGATTTAGATCTGAAGATCGTGGAGGCCATTGAGTGGGCTCCAACTTGTTGAAATATAATCCTGTTTCCTATACTTATTGGTACTTCATCATTTAGAATAGGTTGAAGTTGTTCCAAAAATTCAAGGTAAACATTTCTCGTGTAAATTGTGCTACATCAGTCCATAAAACAGATGTCACAGATGTTAATAAAATTCTCACAAAATAAAACACGTACATAATTGTCATTTTGATGTAATTCTTGCACAGGAGTGTAGTGGTAATCGTGTTGATTTTTCAGGAAGCACTTTTTATATTTTTAATTTTTATGTACCAATATGGCAGCTGCACGGCTAGTACTTATTGTTGGGTCTTACCAAATGTAGAATTTCGTATTCAAGT
>JANSTU010017919.1:0-14034 GCA_027564075.1 Bolitophila hybrida
TAATAGCAAGAGGAACCTACTGATTTAAAGTGCTACATTCGAAAAACACTTCGGTCTGCCGGCCGGGTTTGAACCGGGGACCTCCCATAAACCAGGCCAACGCGTTAACCCACTCGGCTATGGCTATGGTTTAAATTGATCGGAAATTAATCCTTTCATAGGCGAGTCGATCAAATTATATTGCATTATATTATATATTTATTAATAAATGTGCGTATATTTAAAAACAAATCGCATACCGGTAGAAAACATATTTCGCAATGGCAATATTCAGTTTCGGATTGACATTTGCGCTCTCTTGCGAGAGGCATACTATTGCACTCTATTTCATTTTTCTATAAATTAAATACTGATTTCATTTCTATATCGCTTAATTTCTTTAATAATAATAACTCTATCTTGCATTTATTAATAAACTCTGGTTTAGATGGAGCACATATTATTATTTCAATTTAAATTGGTTTTGTGAATATGTCAACATTCTCGCTAAAAAATTGTAGTTTTATAATATTTAACAAATTTAAAACGCGATTTTCACATGTAAACCTACTTTCGGAAATTCTAAAATGTCTGTATATTTCTTCTATTTTCTTATTGTATATTAGGCATTTCAGAATTACGTAGTGTTTATATGAAATTATTGTGTACTAAAAACAGGTCTAAAATTACAATAAAAATAAATTAGAGTTAATGAATTGCTAGAGTCTAGTATAATAGACATAACTCGGGACTAATTGAAACTCCACGTAATGTTAATGTTATTTTTTTAACGCAATATTTAAAAAAAAATATGTTTCTAAGATAAAAATTGTGTATTTTAACTAAACGTGACTATAATGAATTTAGAGACGTTTGAATTTTAATTAAATAAAACAAATTAACTCTGATCCATCAAAGAACTTTCAGAAATAATTGACGAGTCTTTTTGAATGGATTGATAAATTTGACTCAAATCAGGAGAATCTTTAATAAACTTTAAGAATTCAGCCAACTGTTGATTTTTATCTGTAAATTAAAAAAAAAATATTTTTATTTCTTCGTAATTCCAATTTTATTGTAATATTATTCTAACCTGCTTTAGATATTAATGCCAAGGCAGCTAATGCTCGAAGCGCAGATTTTTTCAACTCATCTTGCTTTTCATACTCCTGTTTAACAGAGTTAGCCTTAACTTTCAATGTGCACGTAGCTCGCAGAGGTTCAACAAATTGATCAAGGCCTGTACATTAAATTAACATTTTTTTTAAAAAAAAAGGGAAATGTGTAATTCTTACGTTTAAGAACTGCATCTGGGCATAAAACTGCAAGCCTGGCGGTCATAAGGTAAGTTAACATTTTGATGTCGTAGTGGTCCCTTAAACCAACTTGTACGTGTTCTAAGAATTGCATAATATCTACGCGGTCAAGTCCTTGTTCAAGTAATGTGTACATACACTCAAATGCAGCTTTTCGGATGTCTAATCCGTCATCAACTGTATGTTTGAAAGGTCCCATTTCTACTTCACGAATTAGTTCTTTCTAAAAATATATATATATATAAATTAAAAATTTAAACATACAAGACAATAATCAACAAATAAAAAACCTTTATTTTTGTTTCGGAATAAAGTCTTGGCAATAGATCCGGTAATAAATCTCGAACCAGACTTGGCTTATTGTGTACAGCCGAGTTGAATGCAACTAAAGCAACACGTCGAACGGAAGGTTCAGGATCTTGTAGAGCAAACAAAAATTGTCCAATGCACTGCCTGAGCATAGAATCAACCGCTTGTGGTTGATCCGAAATTGTAAATTTTACAGCTGAGACTACCGCCGTGCGCATTAGAAAACTATCATTTCTAAGAGCCTGCTGTAATCTCGGAAGAAGATCTTCTGGATTTACAAGAACTAATTTTCCTAAACATTCAGCTACAACATTTCTGGAACCTTCCTCTGAACATTCACAATGCTTAAATAATTGAGCCCAAATCGATGGAACTGATGGCAAAAGTTGTTGCAATCCATTTTTAAATGCTGATAAAGAAGTTATCATTTCTTTTAATGAATGCAAGAGTAAGTACTGTTTTTTGGGATGAGTTTCGATTTCATTTAGAATAAATGGTAAATAATAATTCAGGTTTCCGACAGCAACAGCACCAAGAGAATAGCTAGCTGCAGCCTTCACTTCTTCTGAAGAGGCAGCAAAGCAACCTATTATACACTGTGGAAGTTGCTCAATAGAGTTCAAGTTGCTAAAAAGTCTTTTAATTATTATATTTCATAAATTTAACACAGCATACTTACAAATGTCTTCCAATTTCTCCAATTGTCAACAAGCAAAATACTAGCTGAGGATCATTTGGTCTTTTTTGAATATCTTGTAATAGTTCTGAAGCTAATATTATGGATTCATTTGGAACTTCTAAAATCAAGGCTGATACGCATTTTGCTAACGAATGATATGCCTAAAAAATATTTTAAGTAAATATATTTATGTACAATTGTATTTTAAATTCATAATTTATGAATTCATATGATTATTAATATGTTATTTTATTGGATTGTTCTATGATTGGTCGTTTCAATTGGCGGAACAATACCATTATTTTTATTATTATTTATTTTGATAATATTTTATTAAAATTATATTATTTAAATTAAAAATTGCAAATTTGAAAGATTTTCAGATGAAATGAGTTGATGGACCTTTTTTGCAATCAAACATACAATCTTTTATGCATATTTTTTAACTCAAAACTTCTGAACTTAAAATTTAAACGTTTGTTTCTTAAGTATGTATTATATGTAGACTTAATAAATATTTTTTATTGAAGTGAACAAAATTCGATTTTTTATATATTGTTTATATTAGAATTACCGATAAAATAATTGTAGTAATTCATTTTTTTTGATTATATGACCATGAACATTTATCAATATATTTGTTTGAGTGTTATGAACATTGAAACAGTTTTGTAAATGATTATATATGTGATCGTGCAATCATGAGAAGAGAAAATCATACAAACCTGTTTGTGCAATACATTTGTTGATTCTTGATGAATTATCGGCAATTTTAGCATATCTAACAATTGTCTGTATCCTAATCCTGGGATTTTAGTCTTAACAAGGGCTCGAAACAAATTTAATGTACAGCACAATGCAGCACCTGTTTCGATCGACAAATTAAAAATTATTATTAAAAATATATAAGGAGTCGTCCGTAATGTTAGTTAGAGACGCATTCTCCAATCCCAATCTTATGTGCAAAATTTAGATCGAAAAAAACGACTCTTAAAGTCTAGTCTTAAAGATAGATAAGATCTAAATGCATAATAGTCGTTTTCTTCGATCTAAATTTTGCACATAAGATTGGGATTGGAGAATTGGAGAATGCGGCTTATGTATTAATTATATCGTACCTTGTAGCAATGGTGACCGAACTAATGTCATAATTTCAGGCAAGATTGAAGTATATATTCCAACTAATGCAAGCGGTTGATTATTTGCAACGGAAGTTAAGAACACAAGGGATAATTGAGCAACGTGCAAGTCAGCTTCGGATAATAGAGGCGGAATCTCTGTAATTGCCGATTGCATTAAAACAGGTGTTAGGAAATTGCTGTAGTTTATCACAAGTGTATGCAATAAAGACAATGAATTTAATTTAAGAGCCCGTTGATTTTTTCTCAAAAAAGATCCCAACGTAGGAAAAACGTCAGTCTGAAAAAATAATGTTATTGAAATTATATCTATTTTTTTACTAACAAACCAGTATAACAGCGAGATCAATCTTAAGTGGAGATGCTGCAATCATTGTTAATGCTTTCACCGAACTAAGTCTAGTAACTTCATTTCGTAGGCGATCAAGAAATATTGGTAAACAAGTATCAAGTTCATGCTTTAGGTTATCACCCATATTTGCAATAATTTGACCCATACAAGCAATTGCTCTGTCTTTTACTTCTTGATCAACTTCTTGTGATTTCAATTTTTGTAGAGTGCATCTATACAAGATTTCTACGTATTGCTGAATTTCAAAAGTTGAGCCGACATCTACAAATAAGGTAATAATATATATAGAATATTTTACATTAATTATAAAGTTAATATAATAATTAAAAGATATGATTTTATTAAACAAAATGTGTGTGCATAACTTAAACCGATGATATTTTTAACATAATTTTATAATTCTTTCCTTTTTATAATAAATGAATATTGTATTGTACTAACCGAGTGGTCTTATGACTTTCACGAGATATTGCAGGACAAGAAGTGCATCAGTTGATATTTTGTAAAATGGATCGGACACTGCGTTTACTATTAATGGTACTATAATTTGAATATGCGGATGGAATATCTATTAAAAATATTAAAATACGTTATATTATTGAACAATTCATTATAATTAGAAATGTTTTCCTTACCTGAGGATTGTGACTTTGGAGTAAAATACAAACAAAACTCAATGCATCTATTTTAAGATTTGAAGTCGAATGTTTATCACTTAAGGAATATTGAATGCCAGGCATAAGTTGCTCTATATGATTAGAGAGTGCTCCAGGTAATGCTGTGGTGAGTTCTTTTAAAATTAAATAACAATCCTGACGGGTTTTTATTGATTTTTCGCGCATTAATGGTTGAATGGCCCGTACGATGCTTGGCACTTGTTCTTGCAGGTGGCCTATAGGTCCTGATACTTGATCCATTGAATCAGGATCATTGCTAGCGTTGTCTTGCAAACGAGTCGAACGTAAAAGGGCAATATATGCATGAAAAATATCTGATTTCACATTTTCTTCTCTTTCTTTAAATCTTAAAATTAAAGACGGTGATAATGTCTTGCAAAATTCCTCAAGTAATTCTGGGCGAGTAGTTATAATTGCTTCAAGACACTTTGCTGCCGATCGCCTTACTTTCCAGCTCATGTCATCGTCATCACTATATTCTTCGCTTTCAGCTTCTTCCTCTTCTTCTGTATCCATATTTGCAACACTATCACCATCTTCCGTTTCATAGTTATAGTTCGGATCGTATGTAATGTAAGTCAAGCACAGTTTAACTATCTATTTAAAAATAATTTATAATTAAATACTCTTTAAAAATAGTATATAAATATTTAATACTAATGGGATATGATCTTCTATAGCCTCTGGACATCTGTATACAAATGCCTCACAAGCTTGTAGACAAAATTCTCTCAATTCATCATCATCGCATTGACTATATTCTGTTAATAGTGTCATAATTCGTGTAATGTGGTTGCTGATTCGATAACCAGATTGACGACTAAAATAAAAAAAATCAATATTAAGAGTTAATGTTTAACAAAATTAGGTCATACCAAATTGATGCTAGACATTGTATGTAAGTCCGTATCATTCCAGGATTTTGACGCTTTTCAAGACCCTCTAGCAAATGTATTATAACTTTATTGTAAGCACTGTTACTACATGTTGTTAACAAATGGGAAAGCGCAACAATAGTACGTTTTCTTACAGCTTGTCGAGATGAATTTAATTGAGGCGCTAACGCCTTTAATATTGTATCATGAAAAGGTACAAGCAATTCACCAAATCGAGATAATAAATCGGATAATATATCTAGTGCCTCCAGTTTTACGGAAACATCTTCCTGAAATGATTTCATTATACATTAATTACAATTATAATAATGAAATTTATATATGTATATTTACTTTTTCGATTGCATTGTTTAGCTTTCCGGTAATCCTTTGGCACACATTCGGAGCTAATGAATTCGAAGATTGAGGTAGTTCTGATATAACGGTTTTAAGACCAATGCTTGAAATGTCGCGCAATTGTTCATTGTTCGAAACCATATTTACGCATAGCGAATCAACGATAGTCTCTACCTGTGTTTCTTTAACTTTATTCACAAGTGGTCCAAGGCATTTAACAGCTAAATTTTGAACCTCGCCATTTTTGTCTTCTAAAAGACGAAGTACCATTCGCACAACTTTTTTCTCAGAATCATCATCTAGTTTTATACTATCTTTTTGCAACTCTGTCATTAAATCATTTGTTGCCATAAATCGAAAGTCTTTGTCATTTGACGTCATCTAAAAGAAAAAATAATGTAGTTATAAACATAATTTTAATTTTAAACTAAGCAGCAATAATATTTTTGAGGTTATGATAATTATATGTATTACATATTATATAAAACAAAGATAATTCATTTCTAGTAACAAAATAAAAAAAAACATTATTTAATTTATGAGAATCTAAACTTTAATTACGATATATAAAGTCGTAGTAAGGAACATTTTCTCAATCAGCAAGTACTCAAATGTTTGTTTTTTTTTTTAATACACATACACAATATAATAAAACCAAATACACATACCTTCTCCAACAAATTAGCTATTTGGTGAAATTGAGCTGCCATCACAATTGTTTTATGTATAACACTATCAAGTAATTTTGTTATCTAAAATATGGATAAGACAGCTGAAAAGTGTTTGAGTACAGATTCAGCAGTATAATGCCTTGTCCATAAAAAAAGACACTCTTAATATTCAAAATGCCGGGATGATGATATTTATTAAGACGCGATATTCAAGAATCAGTTCAAGTCAAGAGAATGTAAGATATCAGAATATGCTTAAAGCACAATAGCTCTAGCTAGCACACTGTAAATGCACAGAACACAGATACTCAGTAGTTAAACCACTAGACAACTAGACGTAGACTGAGACTGGACACTGAAGACTGTCACTGGGTGGACAAGCGAGAGCGAGACGGACTGTAGATAAAACACAATACACAAAACACTAAAGACTAAACAGAGCTAAACACTACAGTCTAAACACTGAAATTGAATAATGAACTATACCATTTAATGAAAAGAAAACTAAAAAGAGAGAACAGTTGACATCAATTTGCATTGCATATAGGCTAAATTATATTTGTTTTGCCAAGCGAACAAATCTTCAAATTATAGGAAAATCCATCGGCCGATAGAGGCGCTGTTATTTTAATCGAGAATAAATTTGAATTATTGGATTTAAATGAATGTATAATACAAAATTGTCATTTGTCGAGTAATTTGTTTACAGCATTGTCAAAGCGAGAAGCTAAAAAACACAAAATAAATGCACATTAAATAAAAAAAAATCATAAGTCGATAAAATATTTCGAAATGACAATCTGCAAGATTGACACAGAATGTGTGTATTACGATAAACGAAACACGCACAGACTGAAAGTCTACGTCTAGTTTATGAATATTTTAGCGGTAAATTTTACTGTTTTGAAATAGATTTTTTTTGATAAAATGGTTTATGGATAAATGGTTAATGGATAGTTTATATAGTAATAAAGATATTTTTAAAATTAAAAATGATTTTTTATATTAATATAAACAAGAAAGTAATGTTTTAGAAAACAAATATTTAATAAAAACACAGATTCCCTAGGAATGTATTGGTCAAAAAAATAACACAATTGACAATTCTTAGTGACTGAGTAGTGTATTGAATAAAAGTGGCACACTTTTTAGCTGCGAATAGCGCATTTAAAAAAAGTGGAAAAAGTTCTCTAGAGATCTACCGCATCAGGAGCACTGAACGAAGACAGCAAAGGTAAATAATTAATCAAAAATAAATTAATAATATTTATATTTTTCTCTTTTGATTATTTCAGAGTTGCTTATTGAAGCTGTACGTGCTAGGCCTGCTCTGTGAAATATTTGTGATGCTAACTTTAAAAATAGGACTATTCCTCCTCGATTGTGAGATCCTCTTTACTACTACTGCTAAAAATGATAGCGAATAGCGCATTTAAAAAAAAGTGGAAAAAGTTCTCTAGAGCTATACCGCATCAGGAGCGCTGAACGAAGACAGCAAAGGTAAATAATTAATCAAAAATAAATTAATAATATTTATATTTTTCACTTTTGATTATTTCAGAGTTGCTTATTGAAGCTGTACGTGCTAGGCCTGCTCTGTGAAAGATTTGTGATGTTAACTTTAAAAATAGGACAATTCCTCCTCGATTGTGAGATCCTCTTCACTACTACTGCTAAAAATGATTCCCATGGGATCGAATATCCAATCGTTGGAGTTCACAGTTCATGTTTATATTTTTATTACAAATTAGCAATTTCAGAAATGCGCAAATTGAATTATTGTTTGAGAAAAAGACAATTATATTTTTCTTGTTCACTCATAATTCAGATTATGTCATCTCTTTTCGATTCTCCAGCAAAAAAATGCAGGAAATCAGAGCTGTGGTAATATAAATTGACCTTATAGCATATGTGTTATGTGTACGAGTGAAATGCTGTAAATGTAAATGGTTCGTGGTGTGTGGTGAAGTTAAGGCATAAATGTAAATTTCTCTTCGTCTATTCGCTCATTCTCATTGTTTGAAACTTTGTGAGAAAGCAAAAATCTTTCACTTCGCTCACAAACTCACGTGAGATAACCCTGAAAGAGGTGACAAATTGCCGTTTGGGAAGATAAATAAATGTCATAAGTCAAAACATATTTTTCAGTTGGCAGCTCTCGCCTTCTGACGTTAAAAATGACGTAATATTGAAATATATAAAATATATTATAATATACGTATATCGCTTTATACACACAATTCACAAAATTGTAAATATCAAGAATATAAATATTATTTTTAGCGATTTTCTAATATTTACAAACTAATAAATTTTGAATATCTATTGTATCTATTATATATGAATAGAAACTAAAAACAAGTATACTTAAAATGTCGAAAAGTGATAAGGCTAAATCTGCAGGACTCATGGATACGTGGTTTGGGAAACCTAAATCTAAAGGAAAGGTTAATTTACCTAGTGCCAATATTGGCGGTGTGCGTCCTTTATCCCTTGAATCAGATTTTATTGCTGATATGCAAGATGTTAACAATGAAGTTCACAAGCTGACACCGGACGAAATTAATCTTAAATTTATGGAAATTATAGAAGACATGAACATTCCAAAGGATAAACGTCAACCTCTTTTGCTGAAGTCTTTGAACGAAAAAAGGGATATGATTTATATGCACTTAAAAGGTAAATTTAAATCAACTAAAATAGTTTTTTATAAATATATTTTTTTCAGGTAAGACATATGTTGAACATCGTGCGAACTCAAGATTCGAAAAACCAATGGACTACATTCATTATCTACAAGATGGAGATCAACAAAATCCTCACAAAATGTACCAGTGTTTAGAAAGTCTAAGAGTGGCACTGACTAGTAATCCCATTAGTTGGATAAAAGATTTTGGTGAAGATGGAATTGATGAAATAGTAAATATTTTGCAAAAATGTCGTTCTAACAAAAATTATGAAAAAATTGAATTTGAATGTATCCGATGTTTAAAAGCAATAATGAATAATACTTGGGGCTTAAATCTGATACTTAAACCTGAATCACACGCAGCCGTTCTTTTATTAGCCAAATGCCTGGATCCAAAAAAACCACACACTATGAGTGAAGCACTAAAATTATTAGCCAGTTTTTGTTTGGTACACGAAAGGAATGGATACGAAAAAGTCTTGCGAGCCATATCCAATGCTACCGATAAGAACGGAGAACGCTTTAAACCAATTGTCGATGGACTGTTTGTAGAGTTTGACAATAAAGATACGAAGCGAGATCTCTGCTGTCATAGTTTAATTTTTTTAAACACACTTACGAACACACCTAGTGATTTAAATTTTCGATTGCACTTAAGATGTGAAATTATGAGAATGGGTCTGTATGAAAAGTTGGATGTTCTTGGTGATATAGTCAATAAAAGTAGCAACGAAAATCTACAAAAACATTTTAAGATTTTCAATGGAATTCGTGATGACGATTTTGATGAATTTAGTCAACGGTTTGATAATGTTCGCCTAGAACTGGATGATATAAATGATTGTTTTGAGGTTCTCAAAAACCTGTTAGTTGATTCTGCAGCAGAGCCTTTCTTTTTGTCTATTTTGCAGCATTTGCTCTTTATTCGAGATGATTTTCATTACCGACCTGCTTATTATCAACTTATTGAAGAATGCATATCACAAATTGTATTGAATAAAAGTGGATGTGATCCAAATTTTAAAAATAGAGATTTTCATATTGACACTTCAGTATTATTAGACGATTTAGTTGAAAAGTCTAAAGCTAACGAAGTTCGCAGAATCGAAGATTATGACACGAAACTTGAAAATCTTGAAATTGCAAAACAAGAAGCCGAAGCAAAAGTGGCAAATTTAGAAGAAAAAATTAAGTATCTTGAATCCACAGGAATTTTAATAGAAGGACAAAATATTGTTTTAGATAAAGCTCGCAATCTGACAACTGGAGCTCCGCCAGCTCCTAATGCGGGCCATATAAACAATGTAAATATACCGCCACCACCGCCTCCACTGCCTGATATGACAATGCCTAGAATGGGACCCCTACCTCCACCAATGATTGGCCTTGGACCACCTCCACCACCGATGCCTGGTATGGGACCACCGCCACCACCAATGCCTGGTATGGGACCACCGCCACCACCAATGCCTGGTATGGGACCACCTCCACCTCCTATGCTTGGTGGTGGTTTTTCTGGACCAGTTAAAACAATCCTTCCTCACGGTTTAAAAACAAAACGTGAATGGAACATAGATGGACCTATGAAACGAGCTAACTGGAAAGCTATTGTACCACAGAAAATGTCGGAAAATGCATTTTGGATTAAATGTCAAGAAGATAAACTTGCGTCTGATGACATTTTTGCAGAGTTATGTGCTAAATTCTCCTCAAAGCCAATAAAACGAGTAGAAAAAGACTCCGTAGACAAACCAACGTTGACAAAAAAAAGCGTTATAGCACTTTGTGTTCTAGATTCAAAAGCTGCACAAAACCTTTCAATTTTGCTTGGGGGTTCTTTGAAACATTTAACGCATCAACAAATAAAACAATGTTTTCTTCGATGTGACACCGATGCCATTGGTGCAAATATTCTTCAACAACTCATACAATATTTACCAACAACGGATCAATTAAATCGTCTCCGCGAAATTAAACAAACTGGTGAAATTTTATCTGCAGCTGAAGAATTTGCTGCCACACTTGGTGAAATAAAACGACTTGGACCCAGATTACAATGTTTAAACTTTAAACTGTCTCTACCTGATATGATTCAAGACATAAAACCAGATATTGTAGCTGGAACTGCAGCGTGTGAAGAAGTGAAAAGTAGTAAAAAGTTTGCCAAAGTGTTGGAATTAATTTTATTATTTGGAAACTATTTAAACACTGGCTCCAAAAACGGACAAGCCTACGGATTTGAAATAGGATTTTTGACTAAATTAACAAACACAAAAGACCACGAAAATAAAAACACTTTATTGCATTTCATAGTAGAAACAATTGAAAAGAAATTTCCTGATCTAATAAATTTTCACGAAGATTTATCGCATGTTAACAAAGCCTCACGCGTCAGCTTGGAGTCCATCCAAAAAACTATGAGACAAATGAATAATTCTTTGAAAAATCTGGAATCAGACTTAAAAAACAACGTTGTTGCTCAGTCGCCGGATGATAAATTTTCAGAAGTTATGGGTGAATTTGCAGTGAATTGCAGAAAACAAGTGGAAGTCATTAGTAAAATGCAAACTCAGATGGAAAACTTGTTTAAAGATATGGGAGAATTTTTCACGTTTGATGTAAATAAGTATTCCATGGAAGAATTTTTCAGCGATATAAAGACTTTTAAAGATTTGTTCATTCAATCTCACCAAGACAACATAAAACTAAAAGAAGAAAGAGATAAGGCAATACGAATGCGAGACGCAAGAGAACAAGCACAACGAGATTTAATAGATCGACAACTACGAAAAGTGGCTCTAGTAGATATGGATGCAGTTCAAACGCAAGAAGGAGTGATGGATAGTTTATTAGAGGCACTTCAAACTGGATCGGCTTTTGGAAATCGTGATCAACGAAAAAAACGTGGACAACGTCCAGCTGGAGCAGAGCGTAGAGCGCAATTAAGTAGAAGTAGATCTCGAACTCGTATACTTCCTTTCAATGACTTGTCAACCAGAGAAATAAATTCTTCTGAAGCATAAATATGAATAAATGATGTATACTGTATATACAAAGCAGATTTTGTAATATGAACTTTTGATAATATATTTTTTTTAATACATTTCAATTTTTTAAACCTGACGTCTGTTCAAATTTACAATTTTAATTTTATATATAATTATGGGTTCATTAATCCCTTTTGGGACATGTGCGATGTAAATGTTTTTTTATATAATGGTTACAAGCATATATATATATATTATATGTGTTGCTTATGTGCTATGCTACTCGTAGTTGAGCTACTATGCTCTAACACTAACAACACGTCCCCGATGGTTATAAGTTTTAATTTGCCCTAGCGCGACAACAATTAATAATATTAAGTACGTATATTTTTTTGTTCAGGAATGATTTGTTTTCTGATTATATTGCAATAATTGTTTTACTAAAATTTTGCAATATTAGTATTGTTTAAGTTAATTGTAGTTTTTTGGTGTTAATAATATGTGGTTATGCTTTTTTTATTTACTATTTCAATAGTTGCAAACGAAAGGTAGTTCCGATACAAGTTATAATTCTTGAAACGATAATCAACAAGTACTGTTGCCACAGTAATTAGCCCTTAAATCTTTCAAGTTTCAGAAATGTTGCGTTGAAAAAGTCAACGTTAAGGATGTGGAAACTTGAAGAAATAATACATGCAGTTGTATGCGGTTCGATGCAGGAGCCGTCTTTTGGTGGATCAAGGTATTTTATTTTGTTTAAAGATTACTGCTCACATTAGTTTTATTTCCGTTTTATTTGTTTCATGAAAAGTAAATTTTCGAAAACAATAAGAAGTACATTAAATTTACCAAAAATGCTTATGGTTACAAGCATTGTGCGAACAGATAATTGTACAGAATTCCCAAGAGAGATGCGGCCAATAGTTGAATCAGCGAGAACTACTATATTATATGCAAGACAAATGGAGTTGAAGTTTTGGGCAGAAGCTGCAAATGCTGGGTCTTCGTAATAAATCGTACAGGACATGTACAATAGTGAATAAAACGCCTTATGAACTCTGGAAAGAAGGCACGATTTGATCATCTCCAGCCATTTGGGGCCACGGCGCCACGGTGTTCGTGCATATACAACGAATCGACGAATCAATGTATACATTTCATATATACGTTTAAATATTTGGATACATAAAATTGATTTTCTCACAATATTTAATATTTTTATATTTTATGAAATTTTCTTACAATAATATTCTAAAACATTCTACTAAGGTACAAACATTTAGAAGCAGTCTTTTACGTATTGCTAAGTTCGACAAAGATCGAAGTCCTTTTTTTTCTTTTTCTTTTTATCATTAATTCTAACAATATAAATATAAAGTACTTAAAGCTAAACTAAAACTAATGTTGTTCAATGGACGCAGTCACAGTCATTATTTATTACATACAGGGCTGTACATTTCTGTAGGTGTATTGTGTGTGATTGTGTAGGTTTGTGTAAATTTGTCGACGTGAATGTGTATAATTAAAAAATATGTGTGTAAACGTGTACGGGGAAATAATAAAAAAACACACCAGCACTGGAATACATATAGGGACGAAAGAATACCGTATTGTCAGGTTTCGGAGGCTTCGTTTAACTGACGCCACCATAGGCTTCGGGAAGCGTTGTCTGTAGCATTAGCGGGAAGTGACCTGTCGAAGCGCAGTAGTTCGGTCTGTAAGTCTGCTGCACTGTGTGCAATTCGTTTGTCAGTAGGTCTTCGTACTATGTGGTATATGATAGGAACTCCATTTCTATTTTGAATATAGGTAGTTTTCAATGTCCAGCAACAGGAAAGGTTCGGGGGTATCAAGCCGCTGTTCAGTGTTCCTTCAATATACAAATCGCTTCTCATTGGATATCCTATAATACCCTTTGGGACATAGAGCCAGTGTGCGATGTCGCACACCGGATTCATTGACCATTACGGGTTCACACGACTGGTCAGGTCATGCTAATGTGCT
>JANSTU010017930.1:0-14032 GCA_027564075.1 Bolitophila hybrida
TTTGGTGCACCCATAACACGTCTATATTGTTGCTACGTGTAGGGTGCCCAATACTAAATGTCTAAGGTAGTATAATGAAATATATTTGCTATCTTCCAGCGACGATGAAATACATTTAAATGTATTTATTGCAATGTTAATTCAAAATTATAATTATATTCAAAAAACTATAAAATCTCATTCATGTAACAAATTCTATTGTAATGCAACACATTTTTATATTTATTTTCTCATATAAATAATAAATAAAGATTTTTTCTGTTATATTTAGATAATAAATTTTATGAGTCTGCCTTTTAGATTAAAAACAAATGCAGATTTTTGAAAAAGTTACGAGTATGAAGAATTAAGTGTCCATAAAATGTTACGAGAGTTAATAATAAAACTTTTTAATTAGTAAATATTTAATATATATAAAAAACAAAATAAAAAAGTTAATTATACATTTACATTGTGAAACGGTATCTGTATGTAACATGAGTTACCATGGGATGACCTTTTCATCCAACGCCATGTTTTAACCTTGGTCGATTGTCCGTAATCCAGTCGGATCATTGTCATGTTGAAATGAAATGATCTGGTACATTTTACTTCCAACAAGCATGCTATTGCATTACCACCAACAAATGTTAATTAAGGGTATGGTAACTTCAACGAAAATTCCAGATAAAGGAATACTTGCCTCCTCTTCTTCTTCAAACCAGATATCAGTAGCACATGAAATAAATGCTAGCGTCCCACAGGGCTCATTTTTCGCATTTCTAAAATAAAACATATTAAGAATGAGATTAATTAAGATTAATGAGAGTAAATTCATAGTAAATAAAATTTAATTAATATAGAGCGTAATAATGTCCACCTATATATACATTCACATTGGTTGTATTATTATTATATTATAATATTTATAACCTCTCTATTTGCCCTTGTTGACAATTGTCGTAGCTTTAGGAAACTATTTGCGGTCGCCTAAACCAATTAGCTGCTCGACGTTATGATAATAATTGCACAATGTACACTACACTGAACACACTTGCTTGTTTACATTTCTTCGTCCAAAGAAGACGTGAAACATTTCCATTGAATTTGGTTTAGGAATTGACTTGATTTATTTAATTTCATATTGTATTTGTTGTCGTAATTCAAACGAGATCCAGCAACAAATCTAGCTCGAGTTTACTTCCAGACCAGGGCGGCGTTGAGAAAATAGGCTGTATGAATTTTTGTCAAGTGAATTCTTGTCACTGATGAAAAGGGTTTAAAATTTAATACAATTCGAGTATTTCATGTTATTGTTGTTGTAGAGGCATTTAGTGACACACATGAAACGAAATCATTTGGTGACAAGAATTCATTTTTTTGGTGACGAAAATTCATATTTTTGACCTTGAAATATTTTCCAAACAAATCGGTGGTGACAGAAATTCACTCCTCTAGTTGAGATGTGAATTCACTTAACAAAAATTCAACTCACCGAGACAATTTATGATGGTAATCTACACCAGAATTCGCGCAGATCGGTAAAAAAAATGTATAATAATTAAATAATTAAACAAAGACATTAAACCTAGAACTTCATTTTAAAACTTATGTTGGTTTAATAAAAATTAAATTTCCTTATCAGTAAATATCCCAATTTATCTTAAAACTGCTCACAAAATCACTTTCGACTAAAATATAATATACAAATTTCCGGCCTGTATAAAAAATGCGTTTAATTATACTGATATTATAAAATGCTTTAAATTATTGCACTTTCTTGCAAAATAGAAAATTGTAATCAAACATCGACATGTCAATCTTAAATCGAATATTATTCAGATTCTGTTTAACTACATTTAAACCATATTCGGATGTCTTTTGTCTTTACTATATGAAATCGAAAAATGTATTCTGATTGTGTGATTGTGAGTGTGTGAAAGTGTCCATTGCATAATTAATTTAAAAAAATATTTGTTTACTAGAAATTACTCAGATTTTATTGTTGTCAAAATGATTAGGAGAATATCTTAAATCTTCTTGAATATTTTTTTATAAGAAACATATACATTATACAATATGGATCTCTTATAAATTATATTACTTTAAAATTATAAAAAATTGTTAAAGGTTTAGGCTACGCAGACATTTGAAAATAAAATTATGTTCAAACCGTTTTGGAGCAGTTGCTAACCTTTAATTCCATCTATTAAGCCAGCCGAGCAGGGTTGTCATCGCACTCCGTTTTATCAGCTATCCTCGGGTGACGGGAAAGCACAGTAAGTAATTCAAGTAGTTAAAGCCAATTACTGCCCGGCTAGGTTAAGGATCTTAGAGGCTTCAACGGGGTTGTGGTTTCGTTTTCGCACATCAACATCGTAGCCTTCCTTTCAGTCCGATAACTATTTAATAGGTGTTTGTCATAGGGCTCTAGGTTGTCATTCCCAACGATTGTTTTCCAGAGGAAATATTAAAAAAGATGTTGATCATAGGGTATTAATGGAACAAATCAGAACCATTCGTGTAGCGAACAAACTGGATGGCTTTATCTGCGCTAAAGATGGCTAAATCGGACACCAAACTCGCATGGGACTCTTGCAACATCGACAAAATTTAGCTACAAAAAAAAAGTCGCTCAGTGAGCTCTGCTAACACACTCAATCATACACTATTTTGTTTAATGTAATAGTGTGCGTGACTTAAAACTAAATATAAAAAGCAAGTAAAACATAATAATAAGTATTTGGACAATCAAATATTCGTGATAGTTTAAGGATTTATATCTCTTTAGAACCCCAAAATAAAAGGTTTTTTCAAGATTTGTCTGTGAATTCATTTTTAATTATGTCAAACCAAACCATACCTTAAACATTAATTTTATGAACAATAAAATGAAGAAGTAACAGTAAAATTTTCAAGTCAATCGGATAAAAGCTTTTAAGAGTTCTAATACTCGCCTATTTCGAAAACATGGTTGGCCACTTTATAAAAAAAATCCATGACAGGAATTTGTATTATGACATTTTTGGGACGCTATTAGACGACATTTAAATTCTATAAAACTGTCGCAAAAATGTCGATCCAAGGAGCGATTTTGACGTCAGAGCGACATTACAATGTCACAAAATAGATTTATAGTCTCTAGTCTAGTCTATAGTTTAAGAATATTGAATATTATATCGTAAAACATTTAGTATTATAAATATGAATTATATTAAATTTAGTTATTGAATTTCATAAACCAATTACTTAAATAGTTTGTTATGTGCTATAATACTTAACTATTATATATTTTAGTGGTAATAAATGTATAATGAATTATGAATAATGACATAATGAAGGTTGTTTCTTTTGTTTGCTTCGATGGCGTCGAGCTGTGTAATGTCTCATCGCCATTCAGTCTGTTAAAGTATCAGATATAACCGTGTTTTCTAATCTTTTACTTAAAATGTATTATACTCATAATAGTTATAATCAAAGCATTAGTGAAATTATATGGGCAATCCCCTTTGCGTGCGCACGTGTTTACTAATCATCAAAAATAATAATTATATGCACAGTGTATGCAAACTTAAGCCCCGTGTCGTCGATCTCCATCGTCTCGTTAAACCGACTATCTACACTTTAGAAGACAAAAAGCGTGCGAATGCTTTTGTTCTTCAAAGTTCGTTGCACTTTCTTATAATATAGTCAAAATAATGCATTTTTTTGTGATGATAACACACACACTTACTTATTATAAGATAGACATACTACGTACAAGTACGATATCTGTATACATTGTAGAATGTCCACGTCGCACGTACACAGTCAGTGAACATGATTACAATTGAGTGTTGAAGAGTGCACTTTTATTATTATATATAGTTGTTTAGGTACTTATGTATATAGAAATACAAATACATACGTTAATGCGTGCACTTCGCACGGTAATTGAGCTTACGTTAGAACAGTTTGATGGAACACACACATTGCATATAATATACAATACGTATTGCAAATTGTTGTGTTTACAAAACGCACTCAACATTTCTGTATAGCGCATATGTGTTTTTATTGATTTTATACACCCGCATGTTCTGGCCGTGTTTACTAGAGTTGTCGTTGACAACAGAAAAGGGTATTTATTCCACGGGTTCGAGACGACGAGACGAGACGTGACGTCGGTGTTCCGGTGGTAACGTTCAATTTCCGCTTAATAATGGATACTGTATTTCTATTTGCAGAACTGTCGGTTATAATGGAGTCGGCCGGCGTAATTATTGAGGAGCAGAAACTGCTGACCGAGCCCAAGTATCGTGTGTACATGTCCAACATTGACAAGGCTCTGAAGAACTTTGAGTACTCCAGCGAATGGGCCGATCTCATTTCAGCATTGGGAAAACTCAACAAGGTATGTATAAAAATGTTTGCATACACAATTAAAATTTCGATAATCGCGTTTATTGAGAAGCACTCGATTGTTACTATTATACTAAGTGAGTATGTTTGTGTGTATGTGTGTGTGTGACTGTACACTTGCTATTGTTTACATCCATTTGAATGCGAACAAATACCCCGTTTGTTTGAACATAACAATTTTAAACAAACACTTTTAAAATACGTATATATAAGTATTTTCGTATACAGTTGACTTTGAAGTGGAAAGTGGAAATAAAAATTGAGGGTGTATTCAAGCGCGAGCCTAGCATAATATTTCCACATAATAAATACGTATCGATGTATGATTTGAAAAAGTGTGCGTCCTTGAAAACAGAAACACACGATAAACGGAATGTAGGTGCGCAATTTCATATCGCATGCGCTGATTAGTGAATAGGACGCTAATCCGAATGGCATCCGGGCCAATATATTCTAGTTGATAGGTCGAAACCTATGTATATTTATGTTTGCTTCGAGACTCGCGATATCGATTAGTGATAACGATAAGGCTTAATGGTGTCGATGCCGATATCTATTATAGGAATTACTATGTATATAATGCACTCATTTAAGAAATAAACACAACGAAGAAAACTTGATAAAGAATATTCGTTGCAAAATATCTATAGTCAGTTTATACAAACCCAAGTCCAATTTAGATGGCCCATCTATATTTATATATAAAGCAAACTTTATCAAAAATGTTGTTTTGAGTTTACTTAGCGTTTTTTTTATTTTGTTACCAACTGAAAACATTCATTTATTACAAAAAAAACATTTAAAATTAAATAAACGTACTCATTTTTTTTAAATCGCTATAATATTTTGAATAATATTATATAGCCAGTTTTCCTAAATGAAAATATCAGTAAAGTTATATAATACATAGTTGAAAAACCATAATCAAATTTTGTTAACTAATGATTTTTTGGAATTATTTCACTTAATATCTCTATTAATTTTTGGTATTTCGTAAAACTTTGAAAACATTTCAAAAGTCCCATTCGAGCTCGATTCAGTCTAGCTGTATTTATATGGAAATTTGTGTTATTCCAAATCTATAACCTATTGATGCAGATATAAGCTATTAATAGCAAGAATAAGATAGCTAACAGTGTTTGAGGTTGTATTGGAGAGCGGAAATAAATAATTATTTCGAAAAGTATGATTCTTATGAACATTTGTCAGTTGACCTTTTTTGATTTTGGATTAAAATTTCCATTTTTTTTTAAAATTGGTATACCCTTAAAAAAATCAATTTTCAGAATATATTCATTTGCTATTTAACCCACTTCCCGTCATCCAATCTTAATAAAACTTAAAACATATACTCGTTTCCTGTGACAGTGCATAAAACAATATGGTATACATTTTAATTATATTTTTTCAAATGAAGTGCACCTTTTTACATAACTAATGCACCTTTTTCAACACCAATTCACCAAAATTTAACCTAATAACCTAACCTAAAAAACCTAATGTAACATAGGTATATATTATATTATTATTATTTTATTTTATTATTATTATTTTATTATTATTATATATATTATATTTTATAAATATTATTATGAAATTACATTTTTATAAATATCATAGTTTTTTATTCATTCATTTGACTCGTGTATTTAAATAAAAAAAAATCAAACCCATGTGCTTAAAAAATATTGCAAACTGAATATCAACTAAAAATGTATGATGTTTGAAATCACACAAAGGTTTTTTTTTTTTTCATTTCCGATTTTTATCATTTAAAAGTGTCATTTCTGTCAAAATACAATAACAAAAAAAAACATGCGAATTTTAAATGATCGGCCACTTTACTGCTTTAAAAGGTGTACATTTCATATACAAAAATATACACCTTTTAAACCAGTAAAGAGTACGATAATTGAAAATTCGCATGTTGGCTTTTTAATATTTATCTTTTGTTAAGATTGCTTAGATAAATCAAATACGCGAGAATAAATACAAATACATCGTAGAGGCGTTATAAAATCTTTTTGACTCTTTTAAATTCAGTCAAGTTATCAACATACCTATAAAAAAGAAAAGTACATCCAAATCATTATTCCCATCTCTGTTCTTTTTATTTTTGATTCTAATTTGAAAATATATGATCTAATATTAATTTTAAATACGGCACTCATTTTTTTTAATTTATTTTTTTATTAAAATAAGGTACCTTGTCAATTGCATGAATTCTCCGAAATTCCTGAATAATAATTGCCCAAATAACCATTCACTGAAAAACAATTTTTCTCCGAAATAAAGAAAAATCATTTGAAAATAAAAATCTCTAAATGCATTTGTTGTTGTTGTGGGTTCTGCATATACATGTTGTTAATTTTGTACTGTACTGTTTTAAATATAAATGTTTTACTTTTTATTAATTAATTTTTTTTTTATTTCCTTTCAACTTTTTTATTTTTTTAAAATTAAAAATTCAGACAATTGACAATTTGGTCAATTGTTTTTCAGGCAATTGTTTTTAAGGCGATTGTTATTCAGACAATTGTCGTACACTTAAAAAAAATAAAAATGGTAATAACTTTTCTGTTCCTCTTATAAAAGCTTATTTTCCAAAAATACCGCCCTTATTCCGATCACCCCCCCCCCCTTTGAAGCAGGGGTTTAAGTTTATATGAAACTTTTTTGTTTGAAGGAATAAAATAAACTACATTCAAATGAATAACTGCATATTTTCTTTTTTTGTATTTTGGTATTTTTAATTCTTTTTTTATGACTTTTACTTTAAAATTAAAAAATAGATGAAATTATAAAAAAAACAACTATATTCGCCTTAGTTTAGAAATTATGGCATATAACGATAAGGACGAAATAAGCTGTCTCCTCGCAATCGACATTTCTTGCATCATTGTCTGGTACCATTTCAGTGAGAAAGGCCAAGTCTTGGTGGCAATTAATTTGTGTCCAATTAACGTGTTGCCACGGATCCCGAATGCTTTTGGTTTTTTGCTGTGCGGATTCTCGTGGGCCCATTCGTGTAAGTTCTGAAAATTGGTGATTCCGCCTCGGGTGAACGATGCCTCGTCCGACCAAATGATAATAATAAATTATTGAAAAGAATTCACTGCCGAGGAGTGATTTTTTGTCAACAAATCACAATAACCAATGAAAACGGTTTTAAACTAAACTCAATTCGAGTACTTTATATTATTGTTGTTGTAAAGGCACTAGTGACAAAAAACCACACCTCTGCAGAGCATTCTTGTCACGAAATAATTTGGAGACAAGAGTTCACTTTTTGGTGACGAAAATGAGTATTTTTGACCTTGAAATATTTTCCATACGAATCGGTGGTGACAAGAATTCACTCCTCTACTTGAGAGAATTTCAACACACCTTCCTGCACATCTGTGAAATGGTACGGATGTTGTCCATCATGATGCAGCACTCTAATAACCAGTTATTTTGAAATGCCAACTTGTGCAACAACGAGTCTGGTGCTAGCATTTGACTGCTCGTCAATCGCATGAAGTACTGCATACAATGTTCCGTCCGCAATTCGTCGATGAGTGTCAGCAAATGGGTTGCCTTTTTTTTAAATCGCAATACATACTCTCGCACCGTCACAAAATCCGTAAATTTAATGGATGTCAGCTAATTCATTTGTTGAATATTTTGCCACTGTTTATCAAATCACTCGAAATATATTTACAAATAACATGGAACTGCGTAGAGGTATAAACAAGACTGACAATTTGCTAGAAACAACTGTCATTTATTGATGTTTATGGTGGATTCCCATTGAAACTATTTGAATAAACTAGCAAAAAGAAAAACGAGGAAGTGGCGGTTACAAATTCATTTGGCGACAAAAACAAGTTTTAGTTGATTTTTTCCTCGGCAAAAATATATAATTGAGTTTCCCAAAAATGTGCCCAACAAAATCACCTTATTTTGAACTTTTTTATTTATCACTTTCTTACCGGACAAGTTGTACAAAAGTTATAGCTATTTGAATGCATTCCGGTCGAAGCCTGAACAGTTTTTTTCATCGCTGCCAGTTTCGAGAGACGAATTTTCCGGAAAAATTGTACTTGTATGTTTAGTCTTAGAATTGACCAAAGTATACGCTCCTGAAGTTTGGCCAAACTACCTGTGGTTAACCCTGTATATAAGTTTGTAGTTTTGAATTATAAATACTTTTTTTTGATAACGTACATATAAAAAAGCACAATTCCTATTTTGTAAAATATTTAAAACAGACTTCAAATTTTTACAATCCACCAATTTTTTTTTTTGTTGATCCAACCCAGATTTTTTTTATAATAGCGTAATTATATTATTAATAGCTTTCTCAATTCATTCTTAAAATCTAATCGGGTCGAAATGTTGTTGTTAAAATATAAGTTATTAAATAAAAAGTAATTTTAAAGAAAATGTTATAAGATATAACAATACTTCTCCAGCAGGAACTAAATATAGAGTTTGGCCAACTATACTACATTTGGGTCGTTTCACTTGTTGCTAGCAAACTATAATTGAACGCGGATAAGAATGATAAAAAGTAGGCACTATACCTCTACCGCATTCATGTGTAATTGTGTACACAATAAGTATATAAGTGCGTGTTTAACGCTGATAAAATACATATGCACACAAAACAATAACGATAACACCGCGAAAAGTAAATATTTGTTAGTCTGCATGAAGAAATTCTCAAAAAAAATATAAGCAATAATTACAATTTTGATGAACAAATAACGTCAGCGTTTTTTTTTCAGCATAATGTTTTTTGTATAATTTGACTAGAATGACGACAGACTCATTTGAATAGAGTAATTTTTAAGTTATTCTGTATTTTACAAGTTTACATGCTGAAATCATAAAACATTCGTTGTTGTACATTGAAATTCAATATAGAAGGTTATTTTTAAATTTGTTTTATATTGTTTTTTTGCATCTAAAATAGCCACACGGAATCGACACAGCGCAACTCATTGAATGGGTACACCACAACGCAATAAATCAAACAATTGCTTCACAATTATTATTATGCATATTTTTACTTGACGAAAATAGTCTTCCCTACTTCGACAATCTTATATTTGAAAAGAAAACATGCTAATTTAATACTGCGGTAAATAAAGTAGTATCACGCTGATAAGTGATATAATATGTTATATGTACAAAGTATGTTTGAATAGTTATCTGTGTGATGGTGTGGGTGCTGTCGTGCAAGTAATTGTTGTTGACAACATACACACAATCATATATTTGTCACACTTAACATATACACATTTAATATGTAACGATATATTTCGCGTTGCTTTGTTTGTCAATAGAATTGTAATTGTGCGTGTATAGGAGATATAGAAAAAAATATGCGTGTTTCTGCAGGTCATACAAATTAATGTTCGCATTCGCTTTCAGGCAATATCTGGAAATACGCAGTATCAAGTTATTCCGAGGCGAATCAAGATTTCAAAAAGACTGGCACAATGTATGCATCCAGCGCTTCCGTCCGGCGTGCACCTGAAGGCACTAGAAACGTACGATGTAATTTTCAGCAAAACCGGACCCGAGCGACTGGCCACCGAGTTATTCATTTACAGGTATTTAATAATATATTTAATTATTTAGGAAACATAGGGTTAGGGTTAGGGAAACAGGGTTATTAATGTTTTTTGATTACGATGTTTTACCTAGAAGGTGTCCATAAATCAATTCTCTAACTAAAAATTCATACACCCTTTGTTCGTTTATGATTTAAATACGAGTATATTATTTCAGCTTAACAATTCTATATAATTTATATATAATTTTTTATATAAATTTAGTTATGATTATGACACACTCACTGCCGTATCCAGGGACGTAGTGTTATAACTGCGACTATTTTGTTATTTTGTTTTTTTGTTGGATTTTATACAACTCTGAAACTGGTTATTTTGTCCTCAATGTGTATGTCTATAAATATAAGTTTTTTTTTATAGAAATATCTGTTTAAAAAAAAATTATTTACGTATTATTATTTATATATTTTGCTTCCCTTGTATCTGTTTAATAATTTGGGCTTAATGATGTTAATCTTCTAACACAGCTGGGACTACGTGAACGATAATCGTGTTCGAATATTAGAATGTTCGAAGAGGGTCGACTACCTGGTGGCCAAGTAGCTTCGCTTCAAACTTCTACCATTTCGAATATATTTAAGATTCGACACTAATATTTTGGCATATTATTTTTGAATATTTTAACTATCAATATATTTGGGGAAAAAAAGATTTTTCGAAAGTGAGAAACTAGTCTATCTCATTAAAGATTATTTGAAGAAATAAACCGTACAGGTCGATTCTAAGAATTATTGACTTTTATATATTAGTTTAATTGGTTCTATACTTGTTGTTGAAGTGGTATTTTTTTTCTTTAATTTTTAATGGTTAATTTTTATATTTGAGGTTTTGTAAAGAATAAGGCCACCACTTGATATAGAACGTCTACCAATTTAGTATCTTTCGCTATCTTTTGATCGAAATAATACTAGAACAATATAGAAGTATCTTTGTTTCACATTGAAGGCGATCCGATAAAAGTAAGTAATAGCTCGGGTTGGAAAGTGTTCAAGGAGAACGTTTATGATGCCGTGATTTCCACAAGCTTTTACTGGGCGAAGAAATTTAATAATACTTTTAGGCACGTCTGGCGAAGTGTATGTTGTGGTTGATTGACACTTCTGCTCACCACGGATTCAATGTGATGTCAAAAGCTATTAATTAGAAAACTGAGCGTAGTTCGGTTTTAAAACTTGCTGTATAGAAACGTTTAGCACTAGAACGTATAGATGTGCACAGTTTTGGGTGTTCCTATCATTCGAAGTGCTTTTGATAAAAACAAATATTGATATAGAGTTCAAATTTTGATTGCGTTCTCTAGAGACATCTGTTTTTATAACCAAATTCAGTAACTGAACTTCGTTTTTTTTTTGTGCGGGATACTAGTTCTGTGCCATTGCCTCTTTGTCGATTTTCGAAGTTGTATCAGATTTTTTTAGCTTGCTTATAATATGACAGTTAAGAGTTCCAGAAGAACAGGATTATGGTCGTAACTTAAATCGCTAGGAACAGTAGATTGCTCTAATTGACGAGTGATGTTTGGAGGAGGGCAGGTTGCAGGTGTTCGGTGTTAAGTAGGGTCTGATGATGCATGCACGAAAAATGGGTCCTCTTTGTTGAAATTCAAATGGGCCTTTACTGTCATGATTTTGACCGACGCAATTTCAAGAATTGTGTCTTGGCTTTTAGATCTCTAATGATAACAAAAATCAATATTAGTTCAGTAATTTAGTACGCTTTTTGCGTTCTACTGAAGGATCTTCAGACTTCTATTTACATAAATGTTTATGGGTTAATGAAAAAATGGCCTGCATTAGCTCGGCCCTAGTGGTACTTCAAAATATCCGCATATCGTCTCTGCTGATTTTTATTTTGTTCGTTCTGCTGCTGCGAACTTCTTGCAACTGAAGCGTAAAGCGTTTAAGACATTTTTCAAAATCCCATTTCACAAAAACATTCGCGACAGCTTTAACTATCCTTAGGTCTGCAAGCTTATTGCCATCATTAGGAATGGATAACTGTAGATTACTTAGTTCCTCTGTTCTTTGAATTTGAATACACACTTAAAAATAAAATAATGATTTTCATCCTTTTTTCATCAAAAAAAGATCGCATTATGCATAAAAGCAAGCATAAGAAATAATAAAAATCTGTACATGCAATGAAAAACTGTTGAAAAAGGATTAAATTCATACCCATATATGACAAATAGGAATGATATTCGCCCACGAAAATGTATTGAATTTTTAGATCTAAACGGTATCCAATAGGAAGAATATCATCTGATAAATGTGACAAAAATGATACCCTAAATGGAACGGAATAATTATTGAAATAATAATGATAAATATAAAAAAAAAATTGTAAATTGGAATAGTAAATTCAATATTTAGTGGATTTTGCTGATTCCTTAATTCTCATCCAATTGATACTATTTAAATAAAAAATATCCACTGTGAGCCTCGAACCTGCGACTGTCGGATCCAAAATACTATTCAAACATTGATGCACACAAAATATTTGTATTTAATAAAAGTATTTTTCTCAAATATTGTAATATAAAAATATGAAATTCATCTCCAATTGATGTTTTACGGATAAGTGTACATATAAACACTTATCCATTTTCCTGGATCTGCAACGCACCAACTTTATACCCTTTATACCCCTTAATCTGACTACTACTTTTCAAGATATGCAGTTTCGATGTTTGTCATATCACGGCACGGCAGTAGCTTCGGGTTCTTTACCACTAACGACTCAAACTGTGTAACGAGATTTGCGAAGCGTGAGGTATCCTTAGATTAATCTGTCGACTCTTCGATGTCACTTTCATTGGACAATGAGTAAGCTACATTCATGGGATTGAGATCCATTCTTGGTAATTTGCCGTTATCGTGTTTTAATTTTATACATCCAAAATTTAGTTTAGTTGAAAATACCCAGATCGATCAAGATCGTTGATCGTCCTACAAGTCCAATATCGGTGATAGTCTTTTGGTCATTGATGACTGTCCACTGTCTACTAGGTCCGTAAAAAAAAATCCTTAGCATCTTTGAAATTTGGCTATTTTAAGTCAATAAGAATCCGATTGATCTAAAATGCATCCCGAAAATACCGCATTCACCGTCCTTCCCTAGTTAGACTAAGTTCTCGATTGGCTATCTGATCGTGGAGTACGGGAATAGTAGTTATCAAAACATTTTGGATCCAGAAGATTGAATGTACCTTGCTTACTCAGTCCTAAGTAGGCCATTTGGAAAATATTGGAATATATTTCGCAGGGATTCTAATAATCCAATATCTGTATCTAGTCCTTAGTCTGGAACTTGAATCAGTCAGCTGTAATTTGTTTGGCGTATCATTAAATGAGACCCTGCGGTTGGTGCAATCCTTGATTTGTGAATTGAAACCTGCTCTGCTACACCAATCGATCAGAATATCATTATTCTGGAAGCAACTTAGCCATAAAGCAAATGATAGCAAGCGAACTCAATCTAATAACGTACATGTGTGGTGAACACATTACAATCTGAACAGTGTGGAAGTCCTAGTCATAACTACTTCCCCTTGCTGGCGTAAAACTACGGCTTTAGCCTGTTAGTTTTTGTAATAAGGAGTGTACCGAATAAAATTGTTCATCCAAAAGTTCCTAATAAAATATCCATTAAATGTTTTTATAAACATACAAATATTTTTTATTGTCTATAAATGTAATAAGGAAGCTAAATATATTTTTATTTTTTTAATTTAATGGACGTCTGAAATACTGGCGCACTTTTGCTTTTATGAAAATGTGAAATTGGTCAATGGAGATCTCGTCTTTTCACAGTTAGATCAGGAGTGCCCCAAGGAAGCCCCTTCTTTTTAATCTGTTCATTAATGATGTAGCCACTGTTTTTAAGAACTCAAAATGTCTCATGTATGCGGATGATTTAAAAATGTTCACTAGAGTCGGAACGGTATCTGATTGACTTGGATTTCTTATCATCATGGTGCGAGAGGAATTGTCTTTATTTAAATATTGGTAAATGTAAAACGATGACCT
>JANSTU010017941.1:0-14031 GCA_027564075.1 Bolitophila hybrida
ACATATTTCTATATATATATATAAATATATTTTGTTTATTTTGTGCTACCTGGCTCTGGTGCTGAGAGGGGGTCTAGACTTGCGATGAGAGCTCAGTACAGTCACAAAAGTCTTGTGAGTGGCTTCTTGAAGAATTACGAACACGCGCGCTTATCGGAATTGCTATATTAAACTCGGAATCTCAATAAATATTTTATTTATAACAGTGAATAATTTTTGTGTATTAAAGTGATTAAATTCTTGAAATATCAAGTTTACATTTCAGCGAGTCCTCTGTTGTTTTAGTTTTTTTTTATTATGTCATTTCATTCGATTGGTATTATTATGTCTTTTGAAAGGCAAATATTCGGTAGAAACAGATAGAAGGGGAAACTCGCGGTTCAAGATTCAGTGTGTAATCGAGTGAACATATACATTTGTATAAATTGGCAGTGTGATAATATAGTATTAGTGAAAACTAGAGATAAACATACTAAAATGGCGGACAAAGAGATCAAGGAAACGATTTTGGCCGAGGTTGATCGTCTTGGTGATGGCTCAACGACGCTCTGGTAAGCTAATTGTGTTTAACAGTCTTGTCTTGGTAATAAGAATATATACAAGAAATCCGGCAACTGGTAGAATCGATCCATAGTAGATGAAATGCGTTAAGTTTATTGATGTTAACCAAATAGTGATAAAAGACACGTTTCTTGGTCTAATCACACTGAAATTCTGTACAGCGTACAAATCTTGCCAGCGTACTTGTTGTGGTCGTAAGGCAAGAATTGATAGTATGGCAGCGTGATGTCCACTTTGTATGGCTCCATTCAGATAACCCCGGTAATGAGCACCACCTCTTGCAAATAATATACGGTTAAATGTTACGGATAATGGTAATTTCTGGATGATTGGTTGTATCCATGTTTTTTCCTCCCATTTCAAGGGTACACCTAAGTCCTCTCCAAACTTTTTACGAAGCCGCAACATAACCTGATCACGAAGAATGGATGAAAAGGTTTCGTCATGATATACTAGTCCGGACAGGGTCTTACATCTTGCTCCATAGCATACAATGTGTGGATTATGTGACATAAGTGATCCTATATACTGACATCCTGTCCAGGGAGTTTGCAGGAAACGTGCCGAGAAACTTGTCACCAAGTTCTGAACGATACCTAGTCTGGATAGTTTTTGCTCATCTGGTAAATCAGGCAAAAAATATATACTCTGCACATCTTGATGTGGTAATGCCAATACCACGATGCAAGCCCTAAGATTTAAATTGTTCTGTGTAAGAACATTAGCGTAACGATGGAATTGAATTACGGCCAAAACTTTTTCGTTCAATATAATTCGTTCAGGCTTTATTCTGCTGGTCAGTTGGTAGACAAGCTCTGTAAAATTTGGAAGAATTTCGTACTGATTTCCTTCTCGCATTAAACTGACAAAAAATATTTAAATTCCAATGTGTAGGAAGGAATGAAATGGTTATACCAGTTTAGCTGATTTGTAATTCCTTGTGTACCGTAACATAAGAACAGGTAGTCCATGTACGAAATGCAATTAGCTTCAACTCCAGTAACAGCTCGTACAATGAATCGTATAACGTTTCTGGATGTCGTGAAGAAAAGTCTATTGCACAAATACGATTCCATAGACACGTCATCTTTTGCGGAAGGCTTGGAACTAAAAGTTTATATTCACATAAATAAATAAAGTTTAAAAAGAGTTATAATTTTTTTTACTTGTATACAATAAATTCCTTTGAAATTATATCAATGTACCGCATAAACCGATCTAGCTCCCAGCGAGCCAAATACGACCAAAATCCGGAATCAATTTCCCAATCTCTGCATAAGTCTGTGTCGAACTGTAGAACCTCAAAAACACCTATTCCTAATTCTTCACACAGTATGTGTACATGCTGCTGATGTTCGTCAAACCAGCGTGGTCCAAGTTCACCTTCGGATCCGGTCAGTATCTGGCCACCAATGCGATCAGACTGCTCTAAGACAAGCACTTTTAATTGTGGATCCTTTTGGAGTACCTTGTAAGCAGTTACTAGCCCAGTTAAACCGGCACCCACGACTAGCACATCAATTTCGCTGTTCAATGCTAACTCCTCAGTTTCTTCCATAATGATTTGTCAATGTGATTACGCCTGACAATAAAAAAAAACTTTCGATCACTTGGATTCTAAAAAAAAAACACAATTTGCCTCACAGGAAAATCTTTATTCTCTGCATGACACCAGCTATACTCAATGGACTACACGTTTCATCATATGTTTTTCTCGCGGAAAATCCAACATCATTCACGTGCAGCACTCGATCAATGTCTGCCAACAATTGGACAATCGAGCAGATAACATCAATAGCAAATAGGTATAGATTAATTCGTCTCTATTTAATATCTAATGCAATGTTTAATTATTATTTTATTTTATCATCTTTTAATAGACAATTAGAAAATAAGTGCAAAATTTTAGATTGGAATTACGAAAATCTATCCATTTCGTATTACGCTGCCTTTGAGGAGATCAAAAGCCGTCCTAATCCACAAGCAATTGATTGTCAAAGCCGCAATGATACTGAATTTATCTATGAGTTTGCTGACTACGGTGACTCGGTGGTGAAAAATGTATGTTTACCCTTGAATTCGAAACAATATATTTTAGTAACTGTTTGGTTTAAGTTCAACCTAGTTTGTGGTAGAGAAGTATGGCGCACCTCCATTCAATTGGCCTTGTCTTTGGGCAAGTTTGTCGGTGCCTTTGGTTTTGGAGTTTTGGCCGATCAGTATGTTTTTAATTATTAGTAAATTTTAAAGTCTCTTTTTGGATTGATCAATTATTCATTTTTAGGTATGGTCGACGCACTAGTGTTTTGGTAGGCATCTCAATTTATTTTGTTTGCGGTCCGTTGGCGGCTATTGGCAGTTATTACTGGCTGTTCTTTGCCACTCGTTTTGGTCTTGGATTGGCGGGATCAGCGGTTTATCATTCGGCATTTACTATATGTAAGTATAATAAATTCTTTTTAACATATTGCAAGATATAAATACACAAAAACATTCACATCACAAACAGTATCTTACAATTAAAACATACGTAAAAAATCAGATGGGAGTGTTTATGAGAGAGAAAAGAAAAATCATTTGAGTTTATGTGTGTTTTTGGATATTGAAAGCCTGTATACCATCACGTTCGCATATCCTTCTTTTTAGTAATCGAGTTTGCTTCCGCGGAATATCGATCCTGGCTTAGCGTTTTATTTAGTATATCTTATCCACTGGGAATGATTCTGCTAGCCTTGACAGCCTATCTTGTGAGAACATGGCAAATGCTGCAGATAATATTGAGCATTCCTGCAGTTTTGTTGCTTGGACATTACTAGTAAGTGTTTATGTTTTGGAAAAACAATACAAAATTAAATTATTAAAGCTTCCTGCCAGAGTCACCAAGATGGTTATTGTCACGCGGTCGACTCAATGAGGCGCATCAGATTATATTCGCAGAACCATTGACTGACGAACAAAAAGACATAGAAAAAGAAGCACTGCAAAAGTATAATGACGAGAATTTAGTAAACAAAAACTTATATATGCTATGGAACTATACTAATTTCAACTTTGATTTAGTTACTTCCTACAAATAATGGATTACGAAAGTTCCTGAAAGGACTAAATGAAGTGAGATCATTGTACGGAACGCCACTGTTGAGATACCGTCTATTGATATGTAATTTTACGTTCTTCACAGCGCAGTTATCGTACTATGTAATCGGTAAAGATTGAAATCCTTAAAATGCTCTCCTCATCTCATTTGATATTTACTCCAATTTCCTAGCACTAAATGGTGTAAACTTCTCCGTCGACCAACATGCCTACGTTGCACTCACAGGACTCTCGGAAATTCCAAGCTATGTAATACCAGCAATATTGTTTCGTTTTATGGGACGCAAGAGTTCCTCATTGGCTCTGTTCTCTGTATCTGGCTCAGCGATTATTTCAATTATTCTGCTTACGAAAAGTAAATATTTCTTAAAAAAAAACTTTTTTGAATCAGAAACAATAATGCTGATGTGCTTTCTTAGGTAATTTATTTGGAATAGCTCTAGCTCTGTTTGGTCGAACCTGCGTGAGTGCTGTGTTCGTTATTATCATTCTACATGCAACAGAAATGTTTCCGACAACAATGCGTGCCTCAGCTGTTGGTCTTTGCTCAACCATTGCACAGATCGGTGCACTATTGGCACCATTTATTACTGACTTTCTTGGTACTGTAAATTGGATGCTACCCACTACAATATGTGGTATTACTTGTCTGCTGGCTGGCATTATGACAATCTGGTTGCCAGAGACGAAAAATATGAAGCTAAATGAGAACATTGTTGAGATGCAGGAAAGGAAGGATTTATTATTGCCGTCGTAATTAAATCTTTGTGACCTGTGAATATTTCATTTAAAATGGACAATGTAATACTCTTTAATAATATTGAATTTAACGCCTATTACTCTTCTTTTACAAGATCGTTGCATGAATCTCCGTTCTAATAATTTACACTGAAAAAAAATACAATTTATGATTCTTATTGTTACATCTCCATTAACTATTATTTAAAAAAATATATGTTATGTTAATAAATTGAAATACATAAAATTTAAAATATTAACATTTTTAGTACATGCAAACATAGACGTGACATTATTGTTAGAATGGTGTCAATAATGTTAATCGAAAAAAAATGCATTGAGGCTTGATTCTCGCGTCGGCGAATTGCATGATAATAGATCTTAAAATTACTTTTATTCAAGAAAATCTTCATTTAAAAGGCAAGGATCCATCAAGAGTATTATATTATTAGCCAATTCGCCTGCTATCGTGAAAGAAAGACAGATCCTAAAATAGATATTGCACATACTGAAAAGACTGTTTGTCATTCTCAGCTAACCTACAAAAGACATACAGTATCATGTGTCTAGCTTCTTGATGGGCATAACAGACGCATACGATCAAGTTGAATTAGAAATCTTGTGCATCCGATAACGTGTTCTCAATCTATCTAGAAGTATTCTGCAAATGATTCTTTGCACAGTTTACTGGAGGGTAATGTGTGAGCTGTCATGTCAAGGTGGATCTGTTTGCTACATTGAGCTAGGGCACTGAGACACTGAAAACTAACCATACTGTACGGTTAGAAATAAATTCGACGATTAAGTCACATGTCATCAATTAAAATGGTTTATTTACCAATTTATGTAAAATATTCCTAATATTGGATAAACGTAATATATACTCGCCATCTAGAAGAAATATCCTTGATTAGTTAATTTTATTGTTTTGTTTTTTTTCTTTACGAAGCTTGTCTAATACACGTCTGCTCTAATTGACTGACTGACACTGAATGAGCGCTCAATCCTCAATCGGCGTCTATTTATACCAAATACATGAAACTCCAAATTTGTGTATATAGTCTTATTACTCTCAGGCAGATGGTTAAAAATAATCATACGCATATCCATGCGTCTCGGTAATATGCGATATTTCCCGGTGAATATTGGCTTTGAGCTGAGCTATGGTCTGCGCCTTGTCGATATAAACTTTGTTCATCAAATAATCCCACAAAAAGAAGTCCGGCGGCGTCAAATCGGGAGAGTGAGAAATCGTGTTGACAATGGAGGACCCATTTTCAAAATACAATTTGACGATTTCTGCTCGTTGTATCGGTGTTAGTTGATTCATGGCTCAAAATAGAAATGAGTTGTACAACTTTCTAATTTAAAATTATTTTTTTAAAGTACTTCTTATGTATTATATTAAATTATTAAATTTAGAATTATGGCGATAAAAAGAAACGGTTATAAAAAATGTCTTTATTTAGTCCACTTAAACATATATATTTATGGTAATTTATGATAATTGTATTTATATTTAATAAAAAGTTCTATTGTGTATTAACCCTTTGCACCATTCCCCAAGATCTCTTATGAAAATAGGGTATCTTGATTTTAGTATAAATAGAGGCCGAATATTTGAACTGTAACCTACCATCTCCAACCCAAAGCTATCATCGTCACCTACGTTCTAATACCCCACATAGAACAGCCAATCCAGGATATTGTCATAATCATAATTAACTAGCTCTATAAGAACATCTGAGCTCGAAGTAATGAATGAGTTGTCTTCGGACCACCGCATGGGCTATTCGCAGCACTGTAGCCCCATGCCTTAGACCGTACTTTCAAAAAGCAGAAACCCCAAGGCGAAGTGGATCAAGAAATCGAAAACTTCACAACCCTATTAATATATGCTCGAAACGCAGCAGTCCCTGATACCTCACCAGACAAACCAGCATTACATGGTTCATGCCTACGTTGTACGAGAATTGGACATAGTAGAAGTAAAATTAGTAAAATAAAAATAAAATAAAAAATAGTAAAATTAACTATAAAGTTGATTATAGTATGAGGAAATTGCTTGGCAGCTTTTTATAACATCGATACGTATTAGATATTTTATTAGGAAAATAATATAATAAAAACAAATTTCACCTCGAAGGTTTTTAATAATCAACTTTATAGTAAATTTAACCGACATGTTACCTCTTTTTCGCATGTTACCAGTACATCCATCCGGTCTTTCGGTGTGGCCGCTAGTGTCTAAATACATTTTAAATTAAACAAATATCGCTCCAAGCTAGATACTTCTCCTCTATAAACTAAATTCTAAACAATATAAGAACAATGCAAGCTGTATTCCAACTTCACCCAGAGAAAAAAGTGATTAGTGAAACAAATTAACTTCACAGAAAAATACAAAGCTCATGTAAATGATTTTCTCGAATTTAGATGTCACAGTTCAAATGAAAAGCTCCTAAAATATATGAAAATGCAAGCTCAGTAGCAAGCCCTAAATAAAATATGTCGAATGGGGAGACATTTGCTTCACAAAACTGAATACCAGGGTATTCACAATTCGGATTTCGGACGCGTAGAAGAACTCAAGACTGTCTAGCCATAGAGATAGATACATTTATTAGAAGTCAAAAAAAGAAAATAACAAATTTCGTAGCACGCAGGCCATTATATAAAGGCACATCCCTAAGTATGAGGTGGTGATTTTCTTCTAAGAACTAATTCGTTCTTTCCACGAAAGCTGTGATTTTCTTGAGATTTGATTCCTTGATGGAGCATTAGGTAGAGACAACTATATGTTACAACCTCTACATAATTGCGATTATATTGCTCGGATCTTGTGGTGTCCCTCGTAACTTGATGTAGGTTTACCTGAAGGCCAAAAACCTAAAAGATTTCATTTCTGGACATGTTTAGCGGGGCCTCAACGAAGCCTTTTTTTAAAAAAAATGTAGAACGTTTAAAGCACTAAAAGTCGGCCATTAAGTAGCTGTAAAAACATGTTTGAAAACAAGAACGTTAGGGCTTCGGCATGGTTGTATGTGTAGAAAGTGTGTGCAAAAGTTTTGATGGACAACATTTCGAGAAAAACGCGTTTAAAGTTTATAAGAAGTGTATAAGACGAGATTTTTTTTTATATTTACATTGAGTCGTCGATTCCAGGCCCACATGTGTTCCCGCACGTTTATGCAGAAAAAAATTTCGGCGGAAAAACCCGTTACGGCGACGGCTGGGCGCTGCCGCACGGGTTTCCAAGGCAGAAACTTAAAAAAATCATATCTCCTTCAATTCTTCACCAAATTTTAACACAATACTCCTGAGACTTTGTACTTTCGAAAATGTAAGTTATAGTGTCTTCACTTTCAATGAGCAGTTGGAGAGGTGGCAGATTTTGCACGACTTTCTCTTGTATGCTTTGTCCTTTTTTGAAAACACCGGTGCAGCCTTATCTTACCTTTATGTATCTGTCTGTATATGTTTCAATACAATATTCCCTATATACGATTTCTTTGTTGAACTACGCTGTCCTGAGAGATTTTAAATATATCGAATAGCAAAGCCAGCCAAGAAACGTCGAAATCTCTTACGACACCATGTCTGCGGTAGCTGCGTTGAAAATCCGAATGGCACACACAATGTGCTGAAGGGAAGATTGGTTCTACCTGAATGTCCCGATATCGAATTCCCGAAAAACATAAAAAATATACAATCTTTACTCTTTATCCGAGCGTATAATGTAATACGATACAATTAATGAAAAAATCGAGAGATAGGTGTATTTATGACTCCCTGTACAATGCGGCATTACTGACAATTCATACAACATCATAATCATAATCTTATATTAAAAAACAAAATGGCTATAATCTCTAATCTCTCTTCAAAAGTAACCGAATTCGTATCACCACGCTATCGATCCTGGCTGAGCATTCTGTTTAGCATTTCGTACCCTGTTGGAATGATGCTACTGGCTTTGATCGCCTACTATGTACGTACATGGCAACTGTTGCAGTTGAGCCTTTCGGCACCAACAATTTTACTTTTGGGGCACTACTTGTAAGTATATAACATAAGTATATCTCGTTCTAATAATTATAGTGGTTTTTATTAACAAAACATGTAAATTTTGAGTTTACTTCAGGAATCACCACGCTGGTTGCTAAGCAAAGGTCATCTGAACCGAGCCCACAAGATCGTGTTTTCTGTACCATTGTCAAAGGAGCATCAACTCGTCGAGCAACATTTAAAACGGGAAAAAATCGAAGAGAAGAAGGTAAATTAAAGAATATGATCTAACATTTTAACATTTTAATTCATTGTTTAACTAAGGTTTCGATGGATTCTAGTCAATTGCGTAATATAGCATATGGCATGCAAAAGGGATTGTATGAACTAAAGACGTTGTACGGAATTGGCACATTTAGGAATCGAATTCTAATTTGCCATTTCTCGTGGTTCACAGCGTCGTTATCTTATTATGTTATAGGTACTTATATCGAAAATTAGAAAACAATAATATAATAATATTGTGTTTAGCTTTAAATGGTGGAAACTTCTCAGCCAATCAGTATGCCTATGTGGCGCTTACGGGTCTTAGTGAGGTGCCCAGCTACGTACTGCCAGTAGTCCTTTTCTACTTCATGGGTCGTAAGTGCTCATCATTATCACTATTTCTAGTTGCCGGTATTGCAGGGCTGTGCATTCTTGCAATTCCCAAAGGTATTTCGAAAAATCATCTGTAAATAAATATACAAATTAATAACACTTTAACAATTACAGAACATTTCATGGTGGTTGCACTTGCCCTGTTCGGACGCACCTGTTCCAGTGCCGTATTTGCTGTTGTCATCCTACACACAGCCGAACTGTTTCCGACCACTGTGCGCAATTCTGCCATCGGCTTATGTTCTTCCATGGCGCACATTGGTTCGATCTCAGCACCATTCATCACCGATTTTCTGGGCACCGTCAATTGGATACTTCCCACCACAATTTGTGCTGTTACCTGTCTGGCAGCCGGCTTGTTGACGATCCTCTTGCCAGAAACAAGAAATATTCGACTGCAGGACACCGCTGAGGAGGGCACAAGTGAAATCACCACTGCCGATGCGTAGACTCTAATATAGAATGTCTATTTATTTTATGTTGAACAAAAATATTATTTATTTATTTGTAGAAAATCATTATGTAAATTTATTAGAAAGTAATATTTTTTTAGAAAACAAAAATCTATTTTCTGGATTTTATTTATTTTCTGATAAAAATATTAAAAGTACAGTATATAGGTACACAATTACTGGTCAGTATTCTATTCATAATATAATACATTATGTGATGTATAACTGGTGTGATACAATGAGTTTTTTTTTTTTTTGATTACATATATTATTCTTATTTTTAAATCATTTGTACTTCAAAGTTAAATAATATTAAAAAGTACATAAACAAACATATGTTTGCTTTTGAAGGCTTTAGAACGAATAATTAAGAAGAATCTTGAAAAAACAACATGTACGAGTGATCTGCAAATGTGCAATTCTCGAACATATTTTTTGGTTTTAAATTATTTTTTAAGGTCAAGCTCAAGCTCGTCAATGCGATCTATTATGCTTATTTTTTTTTTTTTGAAGCAATTGAATTTTTGAAATAATACTAAACATTTATAAAAAAATAATTTTATAAATAAACAATCGCAATAAATTATTAAATGCATTTCAATTAATCATACTAATTATTTTTCTAATTATCTTTGGTCACATTTCCATTCTCGTATGGAACTGCTTCGGGCTTCGTTAATGTGCTCAGCTCCTCGGCTGCGGCATGCTCAACATCAATCTTCTTCAGCTTCTTGCCAAAGTTCTCGCCCTCCTCGATTGTTTCGGGCAAGGTCATGTTCAACGTTTCAGGCAGCAACAATGACAATAGTCCACCAATAAATGCCATCGCACCGAAAATAATCATCGGGAACGGTTTCCAGGTATCGGCCAAGAGATTAATGTATGGTGCAAGAATTCCACCGAATCGTGCAAACATCGAAGCAGCACCCAGTCCAACATTGCGCACTGGAGTCGGAAACTGTTCAGCCGAGAAAATGTATACGGTACCGTAACTCGAAGTAATTGCCATTTTTCCCATCATCGCTAGTACCACAACTAACCAGTTGTGTTGTTCCGGCACAGCCATCGTTGCCAAAAGCATTGTGCCTGCCACCAGCATACAACCACACAGCATATTTCTACGTCCCCATCGGTTGAGAGTGAACAGTAGCATAGTATAGGCTGGCACCTCCACTGCACCAGAGATCACAAAGTTTAGCATATCGTTTCCACCAAGATTGTTGGTATTCCAAGAAAGACCATAATATGTACCACTGTTCACGAACCAATCGAAAAAGATCAACAAGGATTTACGACGTAAATTCGGATAGCGAAACAGATCGACGAGCGACGGTTCACGAGTCACATCAGTCAGGGTCTTTACGTTCTTTTCTTCCTTTGGCTCTTCTATCAAATTATCGTACACTTCCTGTGGAATCGTGACGCCGTTCTCTTTGGCTGCTTTCTCTAATATCATAATTGCATCATCCTTGCGTTTCTTCGAGAGTAGCCAACGTGCAGATTCTGGTATGAACCAATAGTAGCACATAAACAGAACTCCGGGCAGTGTCAATGCGATCTGCAACATCCGCCAGTCCGTGATGAAGTATGCAAATGCAGCTGTGAGCATATAACCAAATGAGAAGAACATCATGTTGATAACACCAGCGAACAAACGATGGCTAGGTCCAACCATTTCCATCGCCAGCACATATGCCACAAGAAACACTCCAGAAGTGGTTGCACCCACAATAATACGAGACGCAGTGTACAGAAAATAGTTCGGAGACAAACCAGCCGTAATTCCGAAGATTAGCTGCAACACAAGCGAAGCAAAGAACACCGGTTTACGTCCCCATTTATCCGACATTTGTCCAAAGATTATGCTGCCCAGCAACACTCCAACCATAAAGAGTGCATCCGATGTGGCTCGCATCCAGGCCTTGCTGCAAACCATGTCCCATTCAATAACCGTGCTACTTTTATACTTGGAATAATCATAGATGAACGAATCACAGGCAACCGAGGCATTTGCCGGAATACCGGCCTCAAAGTATTCGTCAGTGAAGTTCGTGTCAAAACGTTGGCACGATGACAATGTCTTTGTGAATGCATCCATTGGTATGGACATGTTCAGTATGTCCGCGGATAGCGAGTAATTCGTAGAGTCCAGCTCAAATGGCATCCGACACCGAGACTCGGGTTTAGCCATCAGGAAAACGCCAGCAAGCTTATGAAAAGCACATGGGATAGTCGTCAAACAAACAAGTAAATAAATGCGTTTCTGGTAGCGTCCAAATTCACCCAAATGTGGGAACACATCGTCGTAGCCCATTTTATTAGTCAATGTTTTTGTTTGCTAGTTCTAATATACTTTGCACCTTCACTCTTTCACTCTAATTATCTATTCGTCGTTTTCTAGCTCGTTAGTTGCGACGCGTAAATTTGTTAATTAGCACCAGCATGTATTTCCATTATCAGGAATAGCCATACTATATTTGACACATCTTTTATCACAGAAAATAACGAAAATAGCAAACACTACAGTTATTAAGTTCATGTAAACACTAAAAATTATATATTATATTGATAATTCTTCAGATCGCCGCAATTTGTTTAGCAAAAAAGACGTTCGATCGCAGACACGATCTTAACGCGAGCGCAGAGCGATCGATTCAAGATAAATGAGTATTCTAGCCGGGTGCAAGTCTGAAACTAACTTGAAAACACGATACGTCTATTATGTGTACCGTCATACAAAAATGTTTTCCATTCATTTATAACATAGAACCTATGTATAACTATATATACATTACATTGCATGCACAATGTGGTAACTATATGCCGGCTGCCGGCTCTCGTGTGAGCATCGTGAGAGTAAGAGGAAGAGCGGTATGCTTCTTTCATTCTAATATCGTACGATTTTCGCGATTGTATGTACAACGGGTGGATGTGTGTATATTTCAATGCGTACGTGTGTTTAATGTTTATATGTAGTGGGTATATACAAAAACGTTGCCGATACGTGTGAGCATAGTACACGTACATACCATACATACATGTTTAACATTGATACGAAATGACCGAGGTTAAATTAGTTGGCCAATTTTTATTTAATAAAAAGGCCATTGTATAATTTTGCGGATAATAAAAAGTTTATTTTCTTTCCAAGTTTTTTCACAGATTTTTTGTAATGTCTTAATATAGGGAAAAACAGCAATCTAACAAATTACACTAGGAACCGATTAATTGCAAGTTACAATTTTAGATTTGTTTCCCGAATTGGTCAAGCAGAGCAATGATGCATTTTTTGTGCGAATATTAAGGAGAGGTCACAGGTGTTAGTGTTCAGCATACCCACCTTAAAGGGGTTGTCGCCATACCCCAAAACCCATATACATACCCAAACAAAAGACGCTAAAAGAACCATATTAAAAAGAGAGGGGGTAGTTTGGTAAAAAACGAAAGGTAATTTTAAGGAGAGGTGACGTATTATATTCAAATGGAAGGTAATTCAAATATTCAAAACGACCAATGATAGGCAAATCCATAGAGCACTAAGCCGAAAACAAATTCTGTCGTTAATACTCCTACATAATGTTTGGTAGGAATAGGGGTAACACTCTCTTGGTAAAAAACGAAAAATGTTTATATTCCATACAAAATCTACAACCACTACATACTCAATATTTGAACTGTTACCATCCTTTGCATGGTGTGCTATCGTCATAAAAAGTCTTAGTGCTCTAGATATTTTACTATTATTTGGAAATAACACTTTAAATAAATAACGAATTAATAATTAATTAACGGGTTAACAGAAATAAACAACAAAATTGGCAAAAAAATGTGTCAGAAATAAAATTAGTGGTTAATGCTCTTGCTGTTGACATCGTTGTTTGTTAGGAATTGTGACTAAGCACATGTGTCCTACATCCTTTAAAGAAAAGTCCGTTTCCATCCATCACTCTCTAACTTTCCAAAAAAAAATGTATGTGCCATATACGCTGAATAAATTGATTTACCGGCGCAAAATTCGTTTGATTTCTGTATACAAAATTATAAACTTTTCGTGGTTCTCGGGCAAAAATGCAAATAGGTAAAAATAGTAGCATATGCATCACCCAATATTTTTTTTTGGCACACGTACATAAACAAAGAAAAAATATAAGCACGAATAAGATAAAACATTAATAAACTTGCTAAACAAAATAATAAGCCGCACAGCGCACAGGGTTCACTTCGTAGGGTTAAATTTGTATGGAACTTTTGTTTTAAAGAAAAATAAAACAGCATTCGAATTAATTATTAAAATTAAACAAATCTATTTTATTTTTTTAAAACTCACACAAATAAGCACATCCATCTAAATATAATAATATTTTCATCCCTTTTTGACCATATCTTCTTTTATACAGGGTGGGGCAACATAACCCCCCGATTTTGTAACGCAATAAATTAAAAAGTATTAGAGATATTTGTTTATTTTTTTAAATTATGTGTAGGAAATATCTTAAAGTTTTTTTTCACATAGTTT
>JANSTU010017963.1:0-14029 GCA_027564075.1 Bolitophila hybrida
CACTCGTGTGAACCCGTAATGGTCAATGAATCCGCTGTGCGGCATCGCACACTGGCCCTATGTCCCACAAGGGATTATAGGATCCAATGAGAGAAAAAAACTAGAAAAATCCGAACTTGATCAAATAAAATTTGCGAAAATGATTAAAGGTTTTTATATTGAATCAGTAAAACACATTTTTAAAAATTATGCAATGTCTGTGTTTTGATCCACTCAATTATAAAAAGGTCCCAGTGGATTACATATATAAAGTTGAGAAAGTCATGCCAGAAGAAATTGATTTGACTGAGCTACAATCCGAATGGATCATATTATGTAGGGAGTTACAACGCACACGCTCCGAGCAGATCATTTCTGGGCTCAATTTGACATGAAATAAAATTCGTAAATGGTAATCCAGAGCTACTTTAAATATATCTCCACAATTACTAAAATAATTTAGAGGTGCCTACGACAAATATGTGTAGAACAAAGAAAAGGGAAAAAATACTGTTATGTTCAATCATCTCAGTCATACGTATGGCTTAAGAAAAATATGCGTGAAAATGAATTTTACGAGTTGTGAAAAATTAGCGCAAGTTATGTTGGATCATCTATAATAAAAGCACAATAGCCAATACTCGCCAAAGAAAAAGAGGCAGTAAAACTTACCAACACTTAAAAGAAAATGCAAAAAAAAAAATGTTTTCTAAACAAACAAAATGTAATAAAGAATAATAAAATATATACATATTCTTTTTAAATTTAGTTTTTTCAATAGGTCTCTGTTTTGTCTCTAGTCTATAAAAAAGAATTTAGGTTATGTGTATGTGCCAACAATTCAATTTCATGTCTGGGCAAGCCTTCATAAAACATTACATTATTAAAAACTTACAATATTTGTATTGATATAAATATTATTAATTATGTCTAATATATTTATGTGCATTTCAAACGTTCACATGCATATATTTAAAAAAATATATAATAAATTCATACTTCTTGAGAGCATCTGAATAATTATGTTGCTACGCAGACAGAACTGCAAGTGGCGTCTTATGCGCTTTTTGCAAACTCTGTCTGTCAGATTATTTTGGTTGTTCGTTATGGTGGAAGTGTTTTGTTTTGTTTTTTTTTGGTTTTCTGCGGGTATTTTATTGTTTTTTTTCAATATTCAAACAGTTCGTAATATTTACACAGAATATGTTTTTGTATGAAAAATTCAGTTTTTATTATTCTAAATTATGCTAATAAAAGCAAGATCATTTAGAAATATTTGTTTCGGCCACTCGTTCAATGGCAGGATTTTATAATAATCCGAAAAAATACACTGTGAAGAATGTAGTTCAAAGTAATAGTACATCTTATGATTTGATCGAAATTTAAAGAAGGGGTCGTCTTATTATCCGAATACATATTTAATATTTACATATATTATATATTTACAAATATTTAGAACATATATTTATGGAAATAGATATGAGAAAATACTTCTGTGATAAAACATTTGTAGTTCACATCAAAACAAAAAATGTCTACCGAGAATCATAGATTCTATTTAAGTATGATACAATTTTAAAATGGTACACTTTAAAGGTCAATAATTTTTGAACATCTATATTTCTTGTTAATTTATAATACTAAAAAATATTACATAACACAGTTATATATATTTTTTAAACATTAGCGACAACGCCTTCTATTTTCGCTGAACTTGACGAAAGAGTACCCACAAATGTAGCTGAACTGATGACACAAGCGATTTACTATATATGTGGGCATGACGTCACATCGCATCTAGTTATAATACGAGTAGGTCTTTGTTCCGACCAGTACCCTCTTTCAGGGTTACCTCACATGAGTTTGTGAGCGATGTGAACGATTTTTTACTTTTTTTTACTTTAAATTATTTCATAGGATTTAAAGCCTTCTCTATTTCTTCTCACAATTCACTCACAGTGAGCTGAAACCCAGAAAGTAAGTACAGTGCCCATATTCTAAATCAAATATTATTTTGTGTTAAATAGAGTCAATATAGAGTTAAATGCATTTTTGATATCTGTACTGGAATTCACAGCGCGATCCGCTAAGCAATTGGAGTACCGTTATCGGTCGTTAGAAATGTCAAAATTAGATGTACGATCCTGTAACACATTTCTTTTAAAGTTCCGATATCGATTGTTAAATTTCCGTCTCGTATTTTGCTCGCGTTATAAGATTTTCTAGTGTATTTTTGTATACAATTGAATACAATTTTCAAACTATAAAGTCGATGAACGATTTATTAGCGTTAAAGACCACATTATATAATATAATCATTTTCATAAATATATCTAATATTGTATTTGACCCTTTAAATCTATAAATATATATATATATTATATTAAATCCTGAAACGTCTATTCGGGACAACAGTTGATGATTCTAATTTTTTTGTTTGACAGAATTTGAATTTGAATTTGTTTGTTTTGACCGAAAAAAGGCAAAAAAAATATGTCAGAAAATGCAAAAATGCATAGTGCATAATTCAAAAATACATAGTAAATGTTATAAAATAGGGTACTATTTCACGACCCTCGATCTGCAAATCACTAAGGGTTGTTTTCCCTAAGCGTGATTCAAAAGGTGTTGGTTATAGGAAAACGAGCTTGGAGTTCAATTTTGTAACTAATTTTGTATTTTTTTTATTGTTGCCTGGGCAAAAAAAAAATTTTCGGACAGAGATTTTGATTAATTTGAATTGCAAATTATGCGGTGATCACTAAATTCGTAGCCATTTTTTATTCAAACAAATTCACTTTGGTCTTGTAGTCCTACACTGATTTTAATTGGCTGTTTGAGTCTATTCAAGCCAAAGAAATCATCTTCATTATTTGTTTTTTTTTGTTTGTTTATAAAATTTATCATTTTTAGAGAAATAGATAATAGAAATAATTAATAGCTAAGCATAATTTATAAAGTATTTCTGCCGTTTCGGTCTGTTGGACAGAGCACTGTGCACGGTAATCCCAGGCCGACTGATGGCCGTGCTATGTCTCAGATCGTTTTGGTGGTTGTTGTTGCTGCTGCTGTTGTTATTCGTTGGCTGAACGTCTGGCTCTGATTTTGTGCAAATGGGCAAAATTGAGGCATCACCATCATTCGACAACGTAACTCCGGTCGAATTAGCGGATCGCGCTGTCAGTTTGTGTTATTGAAAATGTCTTGCGAGTGGGCGAATTGTAACTTTGACGAATACATTTCAAAAAAATCCGTAAATGTTGCGATTTGATGGTACTTAAAATAATGTTACATCCGAAAAAGAATTTTGACAGTGTCAAATGTGCAAGTTGATGCTTCTTTTTTAGACATTCGGTCAAAAAAAATTAATTGATTTCTGCCTTCCATACTGGTCACGACTTTGTTCAGCAAAAAGATTTCGAGATATTTCCCGAAACTGCAGTTCGCTGCCAACGCCTTTAATCGAACCAACCAATGTTGAAAATACATACCGCTGTTGTTGCTCAGATCGTTAAACGATTTATAACTCGGCACCGCTGGGCTGCACAAATACCTAATTATCTTGTAGGACCTGCTCCCAATTGCGTTTAGTAATATTGGGGAGGTAAATACTAAAGCAATTCAATAGCAGCTGTTGCTGCAGTTCGTACGGCCCCAGTCACACTAATGCATGCAACTCTTTGTAGATGTCTTAAATTGGTTTGAACAAACATATAACATTATAATATTAACAATAAAAGTGAAAGGAATTTTTAATAAATCTAAATTAAAGATTTTACAAAATTAGATACATTAGATGTTACAGAAATGGTGAAGACAAAGTGATTTAAATCTCTAGTACTCTTTGTAAGTATTGGAAGTGAGTTCCAAAGTTTAACTCCTCGAATGAAGTATGCATAGTCCATAGATGATGTTCGTCGTCTAGTAACATTTAGTTAGAGTTCTATATACGAGGGCGGTCCGATAAGTACTTAGACTACAAAAGAAAATCGAAACATGTGTGAAAGTGGTGATGTATTTCTTATAATAGTCGCCTCTTAACTCGATACACTTGACCCAGCGATGCTACAACTTCTTTAATCCGTCTGAAAAATACGTTTTCTCGTGGTCTGCAAATTAGGCCTCTGTAGCGGCGATGACCTCCTCAATGGAGGAGTTTGGAAACAAAAAGAAGTCGCACGCGACCAAAACTGGAGAATACGGTGGATGGGGCAGCAGTTCGTAGCCCAATTCGATGCGTCGACATTGTAGAAGAGCACTTTTTTCATTATCAAATGGGGCCGTTTATCTGCAATTCGGCGTCGGATCAGCCCAAGAATTCGGCATAGTAGAGCCCTGTGACCGTTTTGTCCTTCTCCAGATAGTCGATGTAGATAATACCTTGTGAATCCTAGAAAACTTAACCTTCTTCGGAGCACGTTCGCCGGATGAAGTTTACTGTTTCGACTGTTCCTTGGTCTCTGGTGTGTACCATTGGATCCATGTTTCGTCGACGCTCACGAAAAGACTCAGAAACTCTTTCGGGATTTCGCTTATACTGCGTCAATTTAAATTCTGTCAAGTTCAATCAATAAAACCGAGTGGGTTAACGCGTTGGCTGGCCGGATCAGCTGACCGTGAATTGCTAACCAAAAGGCTTTGGATTGATCGCGTGAGACTGGCCTGGGACCCTGTTCCACTCTCGAGCGTTGGTCGGTGGGAATTGTAATGTCCATCATCGAAAGAGAAATAGAAAATTTAATGATTTTATGTTATAAATTATGGTTAATGTTATACTGTTGTTAAATATATATAATTTATGAATTTGCTTTATTGATGTACTGTAATTTTTATGTGTAATGCAGCATTTGTGTTTACTAACTAAAACGTCAATCATCAAACAGCGAACAACCAACCGCCAAAAAAACGCGACATATTGCCAGATTAGCACAAAAACTCAAAGTTAAATTCAAATGCGACAAAAAAATAATTTCTATTTATTATTTCCTTAAACATATAAAATTTATAAAAATATAAAAATAATAAATAAATAATAATAATAATAAATCATAACCGTATAATTTGTTGGCAAAAACCAACACAAATGACAACAAAACATACATTTTAAAGAAAGGCAACTTACACGTATTACCGCGACCATGACCAACACAATATATGTGCTAGTTTTGGCGACACACACCGGCTCTGCCAGTCATCCGCATGACCAAAACTTCGATGCCAGTTGAAATATACATCGGTGATCAATGATACATTGACAAAGCACTCGACACGATTTCCATGCGATCAATCTGTAAAAGGATGAACATCATCTTATCAATATAGCCAACAACTCTTCCAACGCCTATCTCCCGAAAAACAACACGCCAGAGCTTCGAACAATACACTGGAGACCGAAATGCACAGAGCCAACATTATCGCAAACTCTATTCAAAACTCTAATTCCGGGTTTCAGTTTTTGATGATTAATGATTTTTGTATCCTATTGCACATGGTCAGAAAGTGTAATGGCTCAGTTAAGTCATGTGGTGACTATCGAGCTCTAAGTGCCAGGACCAGATTGCTACCCATTGACCTTTCTGCAGGATTATCCTCCACGGAAAAAAAGTTTTTTTCCACAATTGACCTACGAAAGGCATACCATCGAATTCTGATCGAGACTTGTAACGCGGATGAGTTAAGGAGCTCTACAGCCTAAACATCCAAACATATGCATCGGCTTAGTGTTCAACAACAGTTTCATATGCACCGCATACGAACAGAGAGATGATTATCTTGAGAGTTTCGAGCGAAGTCAGCACTGACATGCAATCAAATAACTTGACCTCCAATTTGGCACTGATAGCACCTTCCGCGGTTTTTCTGTACGCCTCAGTGAGTTACGAGCTCGTTATAATTTATGGTTACCCTTCACAGACTTTACCAGATGCCCGTATTTATGGTAACTGTCCAGACTAGCGAATGTTTTTCGCACTTTCTTAATCATCAGCGTTTCCTCCAGAACTTTACTTGTAGATCTAATGATTTAAAAATCACGATAGTTCCTTGTTTACTTTCCCGTAAATACATGTAATATAATTTTGCATACGCTAGTAGGAATAAAATGTCATGTCATATTCAATCTATTTGCTTTTATTGTTGTTGTCGAAAAGAATGTACATACATATATTACGATATAAAAACACTCGTACCTTTATACATTGACACTCTTTTATAGAGCTCTCACAAAATACTAAATTGCATAAATACACGACTAGCTGATGTTTATCGATAACAACCGGATACGCTATCTGGAAGATATTTTTTTTTTTTTTTGGTTTTTAATTACTTACTCGGATAACAGAGCATATATATGCCACGCCGCAATCGACAGCGCATATTTACACAAACAAAAAAACGCCATAACATCAACAACAACTTTGAATGAAATTAATTATATAATAAAGACTGCGAAATTTGGCTGTACGGCCACCTTGAACATGAAAAGGTAATAAAAATAAATGAATAAATGCGAAATGTGGAAGTTATTGATGTAATATTATTTCATCGTGATAAGATTTTGTGAATTGATGTTGGAATTCATGGAATATTCTTCTTATTTTTTTTTCTGTTTTGATGTTTTTGATATGAAACCTGTTTTAACTGTTTGATGAAACGAAATAAATGTGTGGAAAGTTATGGTATGACGTAAGCAATGTAACCAACAACTAATAGAACGAGTCTAAATTAAAAAAAAAAAACTAGACCAAACGTTTGAACAGCTCTTCAAACAAATCTATTTGTAGAATAAACAAAATATAAATGTTTTTACTATCGCATTTATTTAGCAATATAGCAAAATAGTTTTTTTTTTAAATGCTTAATTGGAATATATAGTTATTCAGAAATGTGGCATTAGAAAACTTGCAAAATTCTCAATGTCTATCAAAAGTTCTTCAAAATGCACCAAAAAGAGACGATATGGTAAAAACTTTTCCCTCATTCGGCACGCTAATTTTGTGTCTTTTATAATTTTTTCTTCCTGTTTTGCTGTTAGCTACAAAATTATTGTGTTGAAAATAATTTTTCAGTGTCGAATGGGTTAAAGTTGTAGGATAGTTTTTTGAGTAACTAAAATTATGGTGTCGAAACTTGAGATAGTGAGCTGCAAGCTATACTGAATTTGTGTCATATATTTTTTTATGTGGCTATAGTTTATTCTGTATGCCTTTATGTAAACTTAAACTAATTAATTAGCTATTTCTTACATTAACTGTACTAATTAGACATCTTTTGTAACCTAAGACTATGTTATAGATTTTTAACAAAATATTTCATATAACTAAAGTTTGTAAGCTAGTTTTGGTTACACTTAACCCTTTGTACCGAAAAGTAGATTATCTTTGGCTTGGTAACCGTAGATTTTGTCTCGATACAACTGTAGAACGCGGTAGCCCTCGAATGGTAACATGTGTCTCGGTACACTTACACATTTGATTTGGTAGTCTTAAATATTACCGACTATTAGTAATCATTATTGACCTTGGCAATCATGGAACCGGGAATAATGCGCTGTATACCGATAAAGTGAGCTATCAATCTAAAACTTAAGGTAAACCGCAGTTTTAGGTTGATAGCTCACGTTATCTTTTAAACTTAGTCTTATAGTGATTGTCTCGGTGTTCCTAAACTACACTTGGTATCTGTATAGACATTACAAGTTAGATTTTGTAACATCAATATTTTAAGACTGTAGAACTCGGTAGCCTTAGAAATTGGCATGGACATAGACTTGGTAACGTATGGTAAATCTAACTTTATACCGTGTCCAACTTGTATTCTGTAACACTCTGTGATAATCGATAATAATTTCATCATCAACCTCAAATTGAGAGTTGCCAAATGTCTGAACCTTTTTCCTGGTAAAGATAAATTGTTGATTTTTTGAGTCAATATCAAAAAAAATCAAAAAAGATAAAATTTTATGTATAAATTTGAAGCCTTGGCTTCGATATTCGAAGAATAACTGTGAAATTCCTGTTGTTTTGTTTGGGTCTTGCAAAAAACGTCTTGCGTTATTACATCGTTTGTGTTTAGTGATCCATGTGTATAACGAGTCCTAATTCTTCCCGAAATGTATTTTGTAATTTTCTTTATTTATTTCATTTCTTCTTACTGATGTCTCTCCATGAGTTCCAAAACTTACATAGAATAAACAATAATAAATCATAAACAATACGAGTGTTGTTTGTTAAGTACGTTAATGTATTTTGCTAGATGTCCTAAAAATTATTGTACTAAAAAATGGTATACAGATTTTTGCTCAGAAACGCCATCTAGATACTTATCAAACAACCCTCGTATATTTGATAACCGTTTGGCTTTGGGTCTAATAGATTTCTTCTTTTCAAGTCTTCGGTTAATTAAACATAACAGGTGGGGACACATAGCTGGCGCACATATTAGTAATAAATCCATACACATTTTACTTAGCTCTAACCTTCAAAAGACATGTGTATAAATTAGACAGCTGTCGTACTATTAGTTTGGGAGAAATATAAAGCTGGGTTCAAAGTGGGTGCCGCGCGAGCTCACAATCGACCAAAAACAACAACGAATTGATGATTAGCAGTGTTTAGAGTTGTTCTATCGTAATAAACCCGAATTTTTGCGTCGATATGTGACAATGAATGAAACATGGCTTCATCATTTTAAACCGGAGTCCAATCGACAGTCAGACGAGTGGACTGCACGTGATTAACCGACTCCAAAGCGTGGAAAGACGCAAAAGACGGCTGTCAAGGTTATGACATCAGTATTTTGGGATGCGTATGGTTATCTTAAAATGGGAAAAACAATCAACAGTCAGCTCAAGAAACATAAGTGTCGCTGTATTTATGATAATGATAATGTGGACATTGGACTAATGTGGAAACATCTTCATGCCCTAAACCTTACACGGATGATGGTGCGATTTATTGGGGTTCTGTTTGAAAAACGGGAGCTACACTTTAATTCAAAAGGTTGCCACAAGGAAACACGTTCAGGATGCTCATTGCATAGTTCGCTAGAAAATACCATTGACAGTCTTCAAATGTGGTACAAAAAAGGCGGTCTCGGCATATCTCCTGACAAAACTGAAGCGGTTTACCAGAAAATACAAGGTTCCAATATTTTCACTGTGGCTAGGTGCTACATAATAAAAACAATCTGCCTACGTAAAATATCTAGAGAACAACACACACGGGTTCCCTTGAAGTACTCTGCGGAGTACAAATTCTCGATCTTCGACTTCAACAAGTACCGAGGCAGTTCTACAGGAAGTCCATTTCGGGACCTGGCGTCAAACCCCAACAGTCCACTTACTGCTCTAGTTCCGTCCGATTTTTGGTCTTGAAATAGCTGTAGTTGAGGTTATACCATGCTAGTAATACCGATTTATTACATGGCACATGAGAGAACAGCTCAAGGACATTCCGACATTCCATTCTGGCGGACCTGCAAAGAGGTTTCTTGATGGAACACAATTCTGGCCGCTTCTTGTCGGTCGAATAGCTCGCAGTAGATATCCGAATTGAAAGTTTGGCCATAGTTAAGTAGCACATAGTGGATGATTCCCTTCCAATCCCACCAAACACACAGCAGAACCTTCTTGGCCGTTAATCCAGGTTTGGTGATGGTCTGGGCCGGCTCACAGCGCTTTGACCATGATCGCTGACGCTTCTCGTATGTAACCCATTTTTCCTCACCATCACCATCCGCTAAAAATGGGTATGTTTCGTAACTATTCAGCAACGAATCGTGGACAAAAATTCGGTCAAAAATATTTTTTTTTGCGTTAAATCGTATGGCACCCACATATCGCATTTTTTTGTCATACCAAGGTTATGCAAATGGTTTCAAACTGTTTTATAGTCGATGTGCAGTTCCCGGGGCGATGGCTCGAGTACTCACATGTCTACTGTGACTATTTCCATGATTTCTACGATTGGCCTTCCAGAGCGAGGAGCATGTTCCACATCTTCTACACCCAAACAAAATCATTGAAACCAACGTTGTGCTGTGCTAATGGACACTGTATGGGGTCCATAAACATCCCACTTTTTTGGCCGCCCTGGTTGCATTTTTACATTTGCCTTGTATTTTCAAATGAGCATAACTTCGCCAAAAACCGACCTAAAAATTAAAATAAAAAAGAATAGTAAAGGTTAGAGTCTCTAGAATAAGAATTGATTGAGCACATAAATTTAGTCCAATAGATGGTGCGTACAACATGACAATAAAAAAACCCAAAAATTACTCAAATTTTAAATCGCACATGGGCAATATCATTTTTCCCTTGACTCTATATTTATTATCGTTTGATTTTTTGTTGACGAAAAAAATACGATCAACAGCGAATGTAACATAGCGTTGTTGGAGTTTAAAGGACGAAATCGCGGAAAAACGATGCCATTTGAAATCAATGAAAACGATGATAAAATTGTATGAATGGGACTTCGAATTGCTTCCGTATCCACCGTATTCTCCAGATCTTGCACCCAGCAACTTTTTCCTGTTCTCAGACCTCAAGAGACTGCTCGCTGGATAGAAATTTAGCGCAGATATAGAGGTGATCGCTGAAACTGAAGCCTATTTTGAGGCTTTAATCGTTGTATCGTCCTCGAAGGCAACTATATTGAATAATAAAATTAAATTTTATAAAACAAAAAAAAATCTATGTTAGCCTACGAACTTTTCAACCCAATTGTATACAGAACTGAAGAAAACAATAATAATTTGTTGTTGTTTTTTTTGTCCGATCGTTGTGCAGTCCTCAAGGATATTCTATATATCTCGAAAAACATAATAACCTTGTTTATAAATGTATTAATGACTTCGAATGGCACGGATATATTTATGCATTAAAAAGACGAATTTATTTTACTGGCATCTTGATATAATTTAGCAAACAATGTTATTGACCTTGATCGAATACCAAAGTGCGCATGCACGCAGTTGCTCACCCATCGCGTGAATAAAGATTATTGCAAGCATAAACTGCATAATTCATATATATATATTGTATAAGTAATAATTGCAGTATATATTTACAAAGTGTCTCAGATCAGGTATATTAGCGAGTGACGATAAATTTTGAAAGTGCTTATTTGTAATTAAATGAAGGCGGAAGGCGTCTGTGTTATTTTATACTTTATACATATGTACCTATAATAAATATATTATATGTATATATTTTAAATCTCGTATTCGGTTATTCAAAACTTTGTGTTGCACATTTATATAAAACTCGGTAACATTAAAATGTCACTCTAGATCGCGCACTGCTCGTACACAGGTACAGTAGGTAGTTATATATGAAAAGCCGCATAAAACAAAACAAAATCTTGATATATTGCAATATCATGCATGTTCGAAATTAAATGGTATGCGAACAGGCGATTTTGCTACATTAAACCGCAGTTACGATCACGATGTCGATTTGTTGTATATAGCCTTTCGGTCGTAACGCATATCGATATAGGAAAATATAGAATGGCGGATATTGAACAAATATTATACGAGCAAAAAAAAAATTATTTTCAGTTCAGTTTACATCGAACAAAATTCAATTGCAGTCCATTATATGATATGAAGTTACTCCAATTTCTGTGTCAGTATAATTATTTAATTCATCAGAAGAAGAAGAATATTAAAATTATAGCACCATTTAAGGGGAGGTTCCAGTCCGAATGCCCGAAAACGTAACGTAATTTCTTTTTTAAAAAAATCATTATACAATTTTTTCGATGAAAAATAATTCAAAATGGCCAAGTGATCTGAAACGCAAAAACCAAAAAAAAAAAACGTAACTTAGATGTAATTTGGGGGCTTTGTAGATTTCCGATTTTAATAAAACCCTGTTATAAAAAAATGGCGGTCTTTGAAGAAAAACACTGTATTTCTTCCTTTTTCTGGTGCTTTGACGTTAAGTTTGTCTGTTTTTTTTGTAAACTCCGCATACATTTTGTTTTTTGTCTCCACTTTTTTTTTTTAAATTTGGTCTCTAAAAGTCTCTTTTATAAAATAACAAGCTGACCCGATGGACTTCGTCTCGTCCAATATTTATTTGTCCCTCACGAAAATTAATCGATTTTAGTATGAGGAGATGGCGTCGGCGTAAAGCACATTATGTGACATCTGTCAGTTGTCATATGAATTTTTAGCCGATTTGTCAAAATTTTGTTTTTTTCTTTCTACGGACTTATTGTATGACCTGTTATTCCAAGACAGTTCCAAAACACGGATGCCATGATTTTCTAGGCGGGAGACTATTGTTCATGAAACGTGTTGTCGCGTTGACAGTTCTCAACGTACTGACCTCGAAAGTCAGGCTATATTGACGTGTTAAGAGCCTCAGTACACGTTGTCTTTCGGCGATCGGAAGATCCTCCCAGATCTCCGGTATTGTTTGAATCAGGAAATCCAAGTAATTTTGAGAATTCAAGAGGTGCGAAAGAATTTTGGGCCCAATTTTGGGTAAAGTGAGCCTTGTCGGTCCACAAAATCAACCCAAAAAACATACCCAGAACACTTTCGAATGTGAGACGCCAAGTTGGACAGCTGCTCATCGGGTGCTGATGAACCAAACTCATTTGCAAAACGTACATTCGCAATAAACTCATACGTACATCTGCCATTTTCACTCTCATTCCATTTTCGTTGCCAGGTTTCATACACCCAAATAGTTGGAAGAACTCTCAATTCCGCGTTTAACGATACAAAGATATACCCTTCGACGTGTGCGATCGACCTCTTTACTTTAAAGAGCATCGCGTGTTTAATGAACAGAAGGTCCCACGGCAGTTCTAATAGGAGTAACTGCATCGCGTCCGTCGAGACCGTCCTACATACCCTCAGACATGCAAGCATCGGCACTCTCTGCCAATGGTCAGGTCTACCATACTGATATACCTAGTCATACTTACTATACTACATACTATACTACATACTATACTACAAGCTTTCAACTTCCCTAATATAGTCTGTCTCTGAACGCTCTAATGATGCCCTATTGTCCCCCTCGACAATAATAAGTAGGTCATCTTCGTTCGTAAGCTACAAATTTACATCCGCGTTACATCTAAGTTGGCTAATAGATCTTCCATAAGCATGTTCCACGCATTAGGACCACATATGGACCCCTGGGTCTAAATACAATGCCATTCTCATACCTCACACACGATCCCTTAAATATCTTTCCCACAACAACAATTATCAAACGCTCCATTAAAGTCAACAAAAAATGCTCAAGACATACATAGCTATCGACCATCCCCTTAAATTTTATCCTCGCATCCTAAGTCGATAGGCCCTTTGCAACCCCAAACTGGTTGGCATTCACAGGGGGTTTACGGTCGGTAGGATCGTGTGTCTGTCCTGATCTTGTCCGAAGACGTGATCAGGATAATCACGTCCCCAATCTTCCATTCCGTCGGGATATAGCCTTCGGTTATACATTGGCTGTATAATGATACCAAGTGGTGTGGAATTGCCTTCCAGACCGCTCTGGCTATTTCCCCATTCACACCATCTAGGTCAGACGCTTTCCTTGAACCATACTGATATACAGCCTCGTTTTTTTCTTCCCAACAAACAAACCGGCGCTTTCGTATCGATGTGGTCTTCTGGAACAGCTTCTGGGAAGAACTCATTCATTAGTACTTTCACACTCTGTTTATAATTATCATTCCATACTTTATCAACTTTCATACTACCGATTTCTGTGACGTGCCTGCGCCCCCTACAAAACTTGTATACAGTTCCCCAAGGGTTTTCATTCGCGGTATCCCCGGCAAAGTTCCTCCAGTGGAGTTCATGACATTCCTATATTCGACTTATGTTCCGTCAATTCCTTCGGATGGACTTCCTCAAACGTCTCACATTTTACCCCAGAATTTCACATTTTCCTGGTTCACTCTTCTAACTAATTTGAGTCTACGACTGTTGACGAGATTCGACAGAATTGTCCGGTTTGTACGTGGGTACCTACCATAAGGTATACCCCACGTCCCCCCTGGGAGGGCTCGATATA
>JANSTU010017974.1:0-28821 GCA_027564075.1 Bolitophila hybrida
GAATTAGTGACTCTGATGGACGATTATGTCGACCGAATATTGGACGCAGCGCGCGATGCGTCGCGCGAACCGAACCAATATTTTCGTAATAAATTTGCACGATTTGCAAACGTTGTTCAAGTGTAAGTCTATTCATTATGAAAGCTGTCAAAAAGACCATCTACGAAAAAAGTGGTGCCGTTTTGAAAACCCAACCTCTAAAAAAAACACCCTGTATTACCGGGGCCGACACTCGGAGTATAACACATTCACTACAAAACAAGATTAACAAACTTGAATATTTCATCAAGGTTAACGGCTAACGGTTGCCCAAACTATCATTTGTATATAGACAATAGTCAAATAAAATGGGCGATTTCACACAAATTTCTAAGATTGAAATTTGACAAGAGACTGGAATGGAGGAAGAAGCACATAATAAACTTAAAGAACAGTTTTAATAAAAGAATGAACATAATGAATGTTCTATCAAATGTATAGTGGGATGATGCCCAGCATATGGAAATACAAATGAAATGGACATCAACAAACTAAACACAGTACTCAACTCGGATGTACGACTAGCGATCGGCCTCACAGAACAAGTCCTGTAAAGAGTATTCTTGCAGAAGCAGCAGATACAACACTACAACAAATACGTGAACTCATCAACATGCAAACATATCTGGAATCTATCTAACCTTGGACGACTGGAACTTGCAAAACACAAAAAGACAACTAGTCCAATCGTATACCAGCAACTTTTCAAATCACTCATAGAAGAAATTTGTCCAGAAAAATGCATATACACAGATGGAACCAAGAAAATAAACGGGTAAGGATTTGTAGTAACAAGAGCTATTTTAGCAGCTCTATCATCTACGGACACACAATCGACATCCATAGCAATTGTGACGGACTATCTCAGCTCAGCTTTAGCAATAAAAAATCTACAAATTACCAACACGGTAATAGTGTGGTGCACAAGTTACATGTCATCTCTCGAAAACAATCTACTGTCATAACGAGACTAAGGATAGGACACACCAGAGTTCTCATTGGATTCTGTAATCCCTAGTGTGCGATGCCGCACACCGGATTCATTGACCATTACGGGTTCACACGACTGGTCAGGTCATGCTATTGTGCTGTTTGTGCTATGCTACCCCTATTGGAGCTATTGTTAGGAGTCTTAATTTGCCCTGACGTGACTCTAAAAACTTTGCAAGGCAAATGTACATATTTTTTAGATATATCTATGCACCGAGATCTATCTTGCTATGTACATTCAGAATATTAATAGACTGCGCACAACGTGATGCCGCTGAAGAAATAACCAAATCAACGGGGACATATCAGACATTCTTCAACTAACTCTGGATAAATTAACAAAACTTGTAAACTTTTTATAACTTATAAATAAAAGGATGATTTTCATCCCCAAAAATGATCGTATGACCAAGTCTAAAAAATAATGTAAAAGTCTGTACATGTAATGAGATGAGAAAGTATTGAAAAAGGGATGAAATTCATTCCCAAATATGACAAAGAGGAATGATATTCGCTCACGAAAATGTACTGAATTTCAGATCTAAAAGCTTTCAAATTTATATTCATTATCCAAAATGGAACGTAATAATAAATAAAAAACATAAAGATATGAAATTCATCTCTGAAAAAGATGAATTCAAGAAGAAGAACTGTACTTACATAGAGATGATTTTCATCCTTTAAGCTACGAAAATAATTTCCTATTAAAATAAAATGGCTCCTTTAGTAGTACTGAAATCAATACCTTAAAAAGGGTGTAATTCAATGTTTATTTGGTTCATCCTTTTTAAAAAGATAAACATCGTCCCTCATTTTTTGGTCATCTCTAAAAGTGTTATTTCTAAGGTCATTAACTTAAATAAATGTATGTAATGTATTGACTCACCCAAAATAAATTTGAAAAAAAGAATAATTTCAAGCCAAATGAGCCAAGTAGCGATTGAGAGATTTAAGATAGACTAAAAAAAACAGTGTGAATATATAATTTAATAAAACGTTGGAAATATACTCCCACATGTCCAAAACAATTACTATTATCTTCATCAAAACTTACACATGTAAATTTATTTGGCATAAAGCTTGTCTTTCTGCAATTCATTTCAATGAGTATTTCTATTTTTAACTGTACCTACAGTAAGCATGGTGTGCGGTCCCTGAATGTTAAGTTATCGGCAAGCACAATACCGAGGTATGAAGCGGATTTTGGCCATGATATGCGTTGCCGTAGATGAGTGAGCGAGTTCGTAATCTGTTTTTATCTCTTCTACGATATTGGACGGATCGCATTTGAGCAAACGCTTGAGGAACTCTAGCTGGTGTGCTAGAGGTCAATGCATGTATAATTACGGTGGAGAATCGGTCTTACAGAATTGAGTCCACCATTTGTTTTAAAGACGACTCCTAGGGATTTTCTTAAATCCAAAATTATGTTGGCAGTACTGCAGCGCTTTCGATGTGTGACTAGTCTGGCTAATATTACTATCTCGAACTTTTCGCAAAGCCTTCAGTAGGCTAATAAGTTCGGATATATGTTTGTTTCGCTTAGGAATTGCAATTACCTTATTTAGCATGTTACCAGCACTTTGGAAATCAATCATTTACACTAAGAATAACGAATCTTACCGCTTATGAAAGTTTATATAAATTATTTATGAATCAAATCAAATATGCTCAAATATCGCATTTCATTGTACTTGATTACATCTCCATCAAAATAATCGAAGCATGTAATTTAAAAAATACGTTGTCAAATAACTAGTGCAATTTCTGAACACATTAAATTCTTAATTTTGATCCATACTGTAATTTATACTATATTAAAATGGCTGATAGGAAAAGAAAGAGTAATATGGCGTTGCCTGTTCGAAAAACTGTATCATTTCAATCGATCTTTGATGAGACACCCACACAAAATACAGTAAGACGCAAACCAATTAGCCGATCCAAAAAATCGGGCATTCAATTTCCGGTGGGTCGTATCCAACGCTTCATGCGAATCGGTCACTTTGCAAAACGCATCAGTTCGGGTGCTCCCATTTATTTGGCTGCTATCATGGAATATTTGGTGGCCGAGATCCTTGAGCTATCCGGCAATATTGCAAAGTCTAATAACAAGACCCGCATTCAGCCTAGACATATTTTGTTGGCCATCCGAAATGATGACGAGATGGACAGATTACTTTCCAATGTTACAATTGCAGAGGGCGGTGTACTGCCACATATTGCTAAAGAATTATTGCCCCGCCGAAGATAATATTTTATTTATATTGTTTTATTCTGTTACCTAAATTATTAAATACATATTAAAATTGATAATAATTATTAATTTATTTCCTTGTTAGAAAAATATCTCATTGGATCCTGTAATCTCTTGTGTAAATGCTCTGGTGTTGTAGTCTTGGTCAAGAAGCATAACATATCTAGGCCTAACACTAACGAACAAGCATTATATTATATATATTATCACGCTTTATAGAAAGAACTGCAAAGTCAACAAGCTAATTCGACCACTAAATATCACTTAATGCGGCCTTTAAGGTCCTATTTGTTAAGTTCTATTTATTTCTCTGTATAAGAGTTTTTTTAATATCTAGGCATTTTTCCATTACATAGTTCATATTAATTAAAATCTATTCCGTACTTGTATATTACCTCATTTTCCCCTGTTTTAAATAATGGTTTTAATTGATGATTAAATTTGTTGTTGTTTTTAATCCGTTTTAATGTATAAGCCTTTTGTGTTTCTATATGAAATAAATAAAATGAAATATTATCTTACAGGTATGAATTTTCTGGAGTCTCACCACTTTGTACATCGTGATTTGGCCGCCAGAAACATTTTACTGGCCTCGAAGAACCAGGCAAAGATTTCAGACTTTGGTTTGTCACGTGCTCTGTGCACCGATAACGACTACTATCAGGCCAGCCAAGGAGGTAAGTGGCCAATCAAATGGTACGCGCCGGAGAGCTACAATTACGGTACGTTCTCGCATGCCAGCGATGTGTGGTCATTTGGTGTTACCCTCTGGGAGATGTTCTCGTACGGTAAGGCTCCGTACGGTGACATGAAAGGCGTGGACGTCATTAAGATTGTTGAGGTCGGTAAACGACTTTCGAAACCGGCGCAGTGTCCGGAGAATGTATTTAAAATGATGGAGAGCTGTTGGAACTACAATCCGAAAGATCGTCCTACGTTTCGTTATCTCACGCAGTTCTTTGCCAACGATCCGGACTACCAGAATCTGGTGGAGCTGATCAACACCGAGCACATTAGCTAGACGCTTACTAAACGGAGCAGTTTATTGTTAGTACAAACCGCAATATAAAGCTTCCACTGTGCGTAATTGTGCTTGAAAGCATCACAACGAATTATTCGATGTTATATAAATTTGAGCATGATGAACAACATATAATATTTGTACCTAGAGTATAAAATGTCTATAGATCCATAAAGAGTTTATAAAAACTACTCCTATATATTATTTTATTCTATATATAGCATCCCAGCTTTAAGTTCATTTTAAATTCTTTGCCTTAGTCATATACATATAATATATTATATTTGTCTGTGTTATTTATTCATGTACTAACTAAATGTTTTCTCTAAATGCGTTTCTCGTTAAAATATAATATATATTTTTTTAATTTTTCGTTGCATTCTGGAACACTTTGTCCAATTAACATTATAACATTCCTAACCAAAACGCCTATATCTGATTTACATCACTTGTTTTGCATTTAACAATTATTTACTGTTGTTAATTTCTGTTATGTCCATGTCCAATTTTATTCGAAATGTGCCTTTTGCTATAAGAATAATTCGTGAAAACTATTTTGTTCTATATTTATAGTATTTACAATGTATATTCTATTAAGTTAACACCATTTAATCATATTTTATTATTACTATATGTATTATATTTTAATTGTTATAGATCACAAATATTCAGTAAAATATTTCAAATAAAAAAATGTTTGTAGTTTACTAACTAAATGGTATTTTAGAAATGAGAATATTTATTAATAACTGCCCAAAATACAAATCAGTCAACACAACCAGTGAAAAGAGTAATTTAAGGGTCATTACTGGCCTGCTGTGTTCATTGCGCAGAAAGACACAACTCTGATGAATGCCCTGGTTCTAAAAACATTGCATTTGTTAAAAAATGCTGATATTGTAGCTTGACTCATGCCGCCAACTTTTCTGAATGTACTAGAAAAAGTGGACCGATGCACCACGCCCTCCTTTTAATTGACACCTACGCGTCCGCTGCTGGTTCTAAAAATCACCCAAAAAATGTTTCAATTCCAATACGAATCATCAACGAAATTGTAGAAATTGTCACCGAGATCTTTAATGCAACAACAAATTGCCGAACTAATTCAGTCAATTTTCACAATTACAATTGTATTGTGATATTATGTGAAAATAACCTATTCAGCAACTGTCCATTTAGAATAGATGGATTCAAAACGTACCGGAGCGACATAGACTCTCGTGGAGGAGGGGAATCTATATCTGTAAGACACAACATCAAACATAGTCACATAAATAACTTTCCAACTCAACATCTCGAAAACGTGAATGTAATAATCGAATCAACACCTCGCAACATCCGGGTCACTTCAGTGTATTCTCCAAAATACACCTGTGATTTCCAATATGACATACGTATGATGATGACCTATGGATCTGCAGAATATCTCGTAATATGCGATTTCAACGCTCGTCATAGTTCTTGTAACTCTGTCGTCCGGCAGGAAAAATCCTTCTAAACCTTATGCATATAGAGTCCTGCAGACATCGAGACTGTTAGAATACAAAACCTCACCAAAATAATCACCGATGTCAGAAATATTTCTATCCATCCTCGTAAAGCATTCAATATGGACGAACTATCTGACACTACAAAACTACTCATTAATCTACGTTATCGTACTAAACCACAATGGCAAAGAACACGCATCCCACATAAACAAGCTGAAATAAACATTGTCAATATTCCGATTAAAAATGCTGTCACCACAGAACGCAACGAACAGTTTAAAAACACAGTGGAGATGATTAAAATCTTAAAATCTTCAGTTTTGGCGCCTTACAACTTGTTTACAAAGTTGCAAATAATTGCACCACACTTCGCGAAGCAGCAGCCTCTGTCACACAGCAGACTCCAAAGCAAAACTGTTGGCAGGAACCTTCTCCCGTGCACACACCCTAATATTTATTATTTTTTTAAGCTTAATACGCTTACCAGTGTTAATTAAGAAAAGAGAGAAACTTTTGTTAGGTTTAAGTTTATACATGTGTGTCTGTATGGTATAGTTCTCCTGTATGAACGGGAGATTCCCAAAGCAGTTTCCGGACCGATTAAAGTAGTTTCGGACCCTTTGCGTGCCAATTCATCGGTAATTTCGTTTCTAAAAAAGCCTGGATGGGCGGGGATCCAGAAGAGCTCTACTGAATGTTGCAGGGCTAAAAGAAGACGTATTTGTGCACATTGAAGAATTGCATGTACCTCTGCTTGAAATACTGTCGCAAAGTTTCCAAGTGGTATGTGGAGCTTTATATTTTCTCTAATTGAGGCCACCACACTATTGAACCATGTATCAACATTGGTCAAATCATTACTGTATAGATCCAGTAAATTACCTTATGAGACAAAACCCTTGTTTTACCAAAAGCTCTGCGACACTGCCATAAGGCCCTAATGGATTTGTTGGTCTTTTTTGTCAATACGTTTGTTGAAAAGAAGTTTCCTATTTTGGATAACTCCTAAGTATTTCATTTCTCCTTTGCGCTTTGGTGTTTCATTGAAGAGTATTGGATTTTTGCTAAGTTCATATTTTCTTTTGTGTCAAAACACCATTTTTCTACAATTCTATATGCTTGTTGCATAATATTTGTGATTGTGATTTTATCCTTTCCGGATATGAGGGTTGCTTGCTATATCATCGGCAAAGCCAATCGTAGAGTACCCTAAATTATTTTAAAAAACATAAAAAATAGTAGTGTGTAGCACCGCCTTAACAAGATTTTTCTTTTAAAAAATTTGCTGATAAACAGTAAACATTTCATTGGATCCTGTAATCCCTTGTGGGACATAGGGCCACTGTGCGATGTCGCACACCGGATTCAGGTCATGCTAGAGAGTCTTAATTTACCCTGACTCGACTCTAACAACTTAGCAGGGCAAATGCGCATATTTTTGAGATATCTCTATGCACCGAGATCTATCTTGCTATTTATATTCGGAATCGTGAATCATCGACGCCATATCATACACTTATTGTTCTATACAGGGTGCGTGTGTTTATGTTAATTGATGGTATTAATGTTCCGTTATTCCAAATCAATAACCTATTTTAGAAATAGACAATTAATAGCAAGAGGAATCTATTTTTTTAAAGTGCTACATTCGAAAAACACTTCGGTCTGCCGGAGCGGGATCGAACCGGCGACCTCCCATAAACCAGTCAACGCGTTAACCCTCTCGGGTATAGCTATGTCCAAATGTCAATTTTATTATTTATTTATTCATTTATCGTCTTATTTTGTTATTTTTAAATAAAGGTATTAATACTGATGGATCCAATAATAATAATAATTAATACTCCCGAGTTCCTTTAGGTACGGTTTGAGATAAACTTTTATGAGACCACCTGGCACTTAAAACAGACGCCGAGGTTGAAATTCGTCATGAGAATATTGCAGATTTTGCTGCATTTTCAACAGCTTAAGTACTAATAAATATGTTTTTTCTGCGTACACATTTTATTAAACATTATATTATTCATTAGTCTATACAAGCAAACATGTTTTTCAGAAAAAATACAGAAGTTTGCAGATTTTTATTTAAATGCGTTATCGTAAAATTTCTTTTCCTAGCAGACACCCCCCCCCCCTGTATGTAGTTTATCAAATAATAATGCTTTGTTTTAGGAAAGTCCATATACTCGTAAATACATAGACAATAAATAATAGTTAATCGAAATGGTGATGCAAACAAATAAAATAAAAATAGTGCTAATTTTGCATAAATATAAAGTATAATTAAATCAATTTATATACTCATTAAATGTTTATGACGTAGTAGCTACACGCGGTATTCTAGTAACAGGTAAATTGCATTTATGACCCTGAAGTTGCGGAATGAAACTATGTTTGTCTAGAACCTGATGCTGATGTTTTTATTATTTATTCTATAATTTCTGAGTTGTAAGCAGTTCTCAGTTCACAGTATTTGTCGATCGTGTGATAGATACTCTCTCAGAAGTCGTCTTGTAACAGAGTAACCAAAATACAGAACAAAATAAGTAATTGTCTATGATTATATATTATATTGAACTAGTAAATGATATATGTTGTTTTTAAATTATAATCAACACCCTGTGTAATTTGTGAATAGAAACACATATATAATTCGTAATATTTGTACTATTGGTTTTTCACATCATTCCAATTTGCATAACAAGAGAAGGGATTCATGTATTGAATCTTCTATGTGCGCAGCAGAACTCTTATATAAAAGTAGTTGTAGTCAATCGTTGACCAGAGTCATTCATTTTTTTTATAATTTTAAAGCTCTCCGTAGTGATCACCGCGACAAAATAATGAAGTTCCATTTGTTTGCTTTGTTGGTTGTTGTTTTGATGGCTGTGTCCGTGGCTCACGCAAAGCCTGCCAATGATAAAGGTTCGTTTATCCTAGACAAATACATCAAATAATGTTAACATTTTTTTTTTATATAAATAGAGTCCAAATGTATTAAAGCGGATTGTTTGAGTGGATCAAAAGTTGCATCAGCGAAGCCTGTAAATAATCTGGGTACGTTTTCACGTGAATTCAATTATCAATGATTCTCTAACGTTTAACTAAACAACTTATACAGTTACCCGATGCACTCTGGCGGACTGTCCGACCGGATCGACAAAGTGTAAGCTCAACAAAAAGAACACACCCGATTTAAAGTCAATCACTGTCAAGGTCACGTGCTTCGGCAAGAACGAAACGATACTGCAAGAGACCGTAACTACCGAAAAAAATCCATTTCCGGGATCGGAGTTCGCCAGTCACTCGGAGCACGAAAGCCATGCTCGATTTGAGAAACACGAAGCCAGTTTAAAGTGGGAGTATTAGTCGTGTCACTATGTTTCAAAACATATTATAAAAAACTATAAAACAATTAAATGAGGTAAAAAAATCTTTTTAAAAAAATGGTCATTAGTTTCATTTGCTTTCATCTATTCAGATTTAAAGTTATTTGTTAAATGGCTTTTATTTTTTAAAATGGTTGTGTTTATTCATATAGTAGTGTATTTTTTTGTTTAAGGGTAAAATGCCTAGGTATGGATAAAAGAAACATAAACTCAGATCATCTCAGGTCATCTAAGTCCTTTCTGCGAACCGAGATAAAATGGTCTTCTCAATGTACACTTTGATTAGATTTGGTGCAGAGTTCCTTTTCCACGAAGCGCTTTTTATAAACGCCAGAAGGTCTTTCGTTGCCTTTACCGAATGCATAGATGTTTTTTTGAAATTCATCATCAGTGCTCTTTGGAAACAGCATTGTTGATGATTGAGTTCAGGAATTTTACTTCGACTTTTTTATGACATTCGCGTTTATGGTCATTTCCGTTTTGTGGTATTGCGCAATTGGATCAGATGTTTTGTTTTATCTGATAGATCAATGGTTTTGCAACTAACTGTTTATTCTATGACTTCGCTGATGATTTGTGCGAACCGTTCGATTTTGTTGTCGTTTTTCAATGTCACTAAGAGAGGGACAACTTCGAGAATATATATTCTCTTTATCAATTCGCTCTGTAGTCAGTACACATCGTTTCAATGGCGAGAAATCAGCTAGCTAATAAATTTTAAATTGTAAGTTTGCTAGCTGTATGACATATTTTTTTTGTCTGATAAATTCTGGACAATTTTGATTTTTGACATTGTGTTTCGGCATACATAATTCAAATATTTTCTGTTGCTTTACAAAGAGTCTGTGTGAGTCCAAAACGTAAAAATTTAAAGCATTGTATGACTTTATATACGTAAAGCGCTACTTTAATTTTTTATTTTAGTAGTTCTTCATCATTAATTTCAGTGGAATATTGTGAATTATTCCTATTCTTTGGATAAATAGAGATGCGATGTACGTTTTTAAGTTGAAATCAGAAATTGGTTTGTGTCGAAGTAACCAATTTACGTTACCGGTATCTTTGAATGTTATTTTATTTCAATACTTACCGTTACCGCCTTTTTAATTTCAATTATGCCTTTAATTTAATGAGGGTGCCTAGTTCAGTCGTAATTTCGACACAATTAAAAATGTCTGTATAGCTTCGATCGAAAAATATTTAAATATAAAAGTGGATTTTTGTTATTAAGCATTATTTAAAAAAAATAACAATTCACAAATATTAAGGATGTCTAAGAGATTTTTGGATTCTGTATGTGTAATTTTATTTTTTAAATTTTCTCTATGCTTTCGTGTAGAATGTATATCCTGAGCTGTACAGCTGAAAGACGAACTCTGTTTAAAAAGACCGCTCCGAATAAAAAAATGTAAAGCTGGAAACGGTACATTTAAAAATTATTTAGATGATAAATAATCGCTAATAATGAGAAAAGTTTAATTTTAGAACACACTGCAATATTAAAAGGTTCTATTAGCTTTAAGTACTATAAGTTAAGATATTGATTGTTAAATAAATAAGTTTAGTATATGCAAAATAGCCTTAAGTCTTTTTCTGGTTTTATGTTGTGAAATTAATTAATTAAATTACCTATATGTTAATGTACGTATTTTTCCTGCTAAAAAAATATCACATATGTATCTTATCAATATTTATTATCCATTTGATTTATTACAAGATGTCGAATTTAAAAAAAAAAACTATTTCTGGTACCGAACCGAACAAATTCATAAAATTAATCAAACAAATAATGTATACCAACTAGAGTCCAAGAGTATTGAAATTAGAAAAACGTGTTAGTATAGGTGTATGCTAGAGCACAAATGCATTTACAAATACTGTATTTTTGTCTGTGATGCACTTTTTAACTTTAAACATAATATCATATATAAAGGTTTTGTGTGAGTTTGTTTTTAAAACATATAACTAAAACGGGGATATTTATATTCAGATTGATTTGTGAACGATTTTAGAGCTGGCTATGTGTGTTTATGTTTGATATCTCCTCGGGAGATTAGTTTACAATATTTCTAAATCACAATGTCGAATTTCCGGGAACTTTTTCTGTGGACAGATGATGAATAGTTAGATTAAATATTAAAAATGTTAAAATTAAAAAAATCTAACCCGTAATTTCATTTCGATACGATCGATTTCACCACCCATCAGATCCACAATATTCTCGCCGTGTTTGAGTAGGAACGTTTCAAGTTCATCAATGGTAGAGAATTGTTTGATCTCCTAAGTTTGAAAACATTATAATTTTAAGTTTAATTTTTATTTTACAAAAAGATTATACCTCAAGCAGGGCATTCAAATCCTGTTTATCAAGATAGAAACGAGTCAATTCCCGTCCATCAAAGTCCATTTCAGCCTTGTTTATAAAATAGTAAAAAATCACTACAAATCAAGAACATTTGATTGAAATTACCTTATATCGAACCAAAGAGTTTCCCATGTCAATACCCTTGACATCATGGATTGCCCGAATCATTACATCCGTCTCCAGTTCAGCATTGATTTTGTCCAAATGCTCCATATCGATTGACCTGAACAAATAAACTATATAGATAAGTGTTTTTCCTAATTGATGACCTTGACAAACCTTCCAACAAGTGCATTAACATTTGTGTAGATAATGAATGATGCCACACATCCCAGCATGCCGCCCACCAACAGCGATCCGAACGCATCCGGAACAGATGATCCAGTATACGTAGACAGACCCATGCAACCGGCTGCTAGCACCACGCTAAGCACAGCCGCAGTATCCTCAAACAGTACAACATTAACACATGGATCTTGTCCTCGGAATACTAGAATTCAACAAAAGGATTATCAATGAATTTGTAAAAGAACAAAAAAACAACCTACCGTAATCCTTAAAGGACATATTCATTTGTTTAGCATTATGCCGAATAGTGTTAACGGCCACCAGTAGTGTTGCTCCCTCTGAAATTAGAGAACCACCAAGAATACAGAAAGCCTGAAACAAGATTATTTTTATACGTGCTCTAATATTTCATTCGTTAGTCGGATTACCCAGAAAAAGTCTTCTACCGGTACAGGATGCATCAAGCCCATCATTCCGTGGTAGAGAGACAGTCCAGTGCCCACACAGAATATACCAACACCAGAGATCAAGGACGATACATACTTCATGTTTGCGTATCCGTATGGATGGTCTGAGTCGGCAATCTGTACAGACTTGTGAATACCATAGGCTAAAATTAGCTGATTGATAGTGTCCGCCAGTGAATGGATCGTCTCGGCAAACATGCTGTGCGATCCTGTGTACAGCCAGGCGCATAGTTTAAATACGAAATTGGTCGTGTTTCTGTGGAGCAAGCAATATACTTATTATATTAGTTTCGATTAACCGACGTCCGGTATTGTGGTACACATACATTCCAATGGCAGTAAGTACCACACGACCTGAACGGCCAGACAGACCGGGTTCAGATGTCGTTGATGATCCCGTACGGCTTCCGATCTCACGTCGATAATCTCTTAAACGACGTTTCACAGTAAATATATCTAAATACATAAAATACACATAATAAAAATGGGCACCATTTCAGGGGACACGCACCACAGAATATTTATACTTTACTTTGCTGATGCATTTTCTTTTCAAGTTCACGTGTCAGACACTCGCGTAAAAGATTCTCACGAGAGCCCCACACCTCAAAGGCTTTCTGTTCGACATCGCGTCGCCAGTATACTGTTATCGGTGGCTCTTGTTCGTACGGTGACCTTCGTTTAGTTTTCGGTAAGTTCTCAAGGTCGGACGGCTTCAACAGAAAGTCAGACATGGCTCGTGTCGGTGTTATAAAATTACGCTCCAGTGAGGATCGATTGAAATCGACGCGAGCATGTCTCTAGAATAGAAAACGTGATGAAATCAATATAATATAATTTTCAATCATTACGAGAAACTCACTCTCGCTTTCTTGGCTGTATCTTCAGAATTTTCGGCGTCGTTCGTTACACTAGCAGCATTTAGTTTTGTTAAATCGGACTTTTTCTCAATCATAACATTCTGCAAGTTTGTTCCATCCACAGTGGCAGTGACCACAAGTTTACCCTTATTCGTTTTGATCTCGAGTGAATTATGAGCACCTGTCGGAGCGTTTACAAGATCTTCGACCGGTTGATTTTCGTCCGATGATGAGGTCACAACGAACTTTCCATCTTTTCGTGTTATTTCAACACTGGTTAGCTGTTGAACCGGTGTTTTATCTGTTTGGTTTTTGTTTTCCGCATCAGTGTTGTTTTTCTAAAAAAAAAAAAATAAAATCTTACAAAATCACAATAAATTGGTTTATCTTATTGTTTACATCTTTGGAATCCTTTTGAAAAACACTGTTAATGGACAGAAGACGAGACCCCGAGCATCGGGCAGCAAGTACATTTTTTGACACATCCTGGGCAGCCACATACTGAAAGAGATTTAGCAGGTTTTGCCTTGCATCATTTTGAATCTAAAAACGATTAATTCCAATAATTAAAAAAAGATGCGATATGTGATTCATTCGGTGCCGACCTGGTGCTTCTTTCGGCAAAAAGTGATGACGGCACTGGTCTGTCCTCTGCTACGAAGCAAACGGACAACTTCCCAGCTTCGTTGCAGCATGTTGTTGTGTTATGCGTTGTACTATATAAACTACAAAAATCTATTAAATCTATATCGATTCAATTCAAAACATATTACAATGGAAAATACACAAATAATATAAAATATTAAATATTTTAAAGTATTTCAAAAAAACGTTATAGGTTATGTCTCTAAAGGAATAACCAGATAAGCTATGTATTTTGCGTTATATAGTTAACCACAAACCTTATCCAGCCATTGTTTAGGACAATATGGTAAGGTTGTGATCACAGAGATTCCAGACTTTGATGGAGAAAATGGAAAAATTTCGTATCTATATAATTATACCGTACGCAATCTACAATGAAAACAACACAGTGATTAATTTGAATGTGTCAAATACTGCGATATGCGCGCTGTCAAAGTTGTGACGGTATTGCAGATGTCCCAGTGGTGTAGTTTAGCTTGAAATGAAATGTTAATTGAAAAGTTTCATATGAAACATGAAAGATTTTAATATGGATCGTGAAACATTTAAATTATGATAATATGATAAATATATCCATAGAATAAACAAGCGTTAGAGCAATTGTTCACCAAATATTCAAGCCAAAAGTCAAAGTCCAAAAGTGTCTTCATCATAAAATGAGAATAATATTATAAAAAGTAAAATATTAAATTTCAAATATCACAGTTTTGGCCCAGTGTGCAATTCCGATATTAGAACGGCATAGTACGCTAAGATTTAAAAGCTAGGTGCGCAGAAAGTGAAGTCAAATAGTATGTATTTACTTATGTAAACTGATGGCATCAAAATCTAGTTATTCTAAATAATAAATAATAAAATATATAAATAGGAGGAATAAATTTGTGCTAGAATCAAAAAATCCATCGGTATTCCGGATATAACAGGTGAAATTTATTGCGAGGATTGGGAAAGGTTTACCACAGGCCGGACAGTCCAATATAAGAGGATTTATTTTAAGTCTAAAGCAAACAGTGCCGAGCACATAGACTGAGATAAGTATACTACGAGAGTTGTTTTAAATCTGATTTTATTTAATATATATATTGATATACATAATTTGGATTGCAAACATACATACATTTATCCTTAATTGGATTGTACTATACTCGATATTTCGGTTATTCGGATCCTCAAAGTATAATGTTTTATTAAATTCTTCAGCGGTCGCTTGCACTGTTGCGTAAGTCAGTATTTTGCATGCCTGCAGAACGTGAGCTATAATAGTTATATTATAATAAATATTAATAAGTATGTGTTTGACTTTACATTTTACGATTATATTATTTTGTATATGGTGTGTTTAATTATGTTTGCTTGTGTTTTTGAGCGTTCTATTGTATTTTTGGGTTTAAAATAGAAAGCCATTTGGGATACATTAAAGTCCAATTTTGAGAAACCGGATAAACGCGCGAAGTCGGGCTTCTACGGACACATAACCTTAAGATTGGATAACTGTAAGTCTATGGACAGTTATGTGAACGACATCATCGTGACGGCGCAAACATTAAATGGCGTAGGTCTTGAGGCTTTGGATGAGTGTGGTACATAGGTACATAATGGCAATCGAGAATTCTGGTTTAGAGATAACTGAAGATACCATTAAAACCAAGTTTGGAGTAACTTGGTTTTAAGTCCAATAATAAAATAAGGCAAGATTAGTTGCTAAAGGTTGTAGTCAACAATTTGGTATAGACTACGAAGTGACATTTTCACCAGTTGTAAAGTATTCTTCCATTCGATTTTTGATTGGACTTGCAGCCAGGAATAATCTAGATATCGATATTCTAAAAGGATGCGATCACAGCATTTTTACAAGGCAACGTCGTAGAAGAGATTTGTCTGCTTAAGAAGGCAATTTACGGACTTAAACAGGCAAGCCGACAGTGGAACGTTAATTTGAACAAGCTATGGTTCAACATTCTATTCAAGCAACCAGTTTTGGATGTAGTTAAGCGTATATTTCGGTACCTGATTGGTAATCAAGAAATAGTTTGTTAGACTAGACTGGGTTGCGGACGCGGATGACCGAAGATCATGTTTTTATGTTTTTAAGTTGCAAGGAGGTGCAGTATCTTGGGCTAGCAAAAAACAATAGAGCGTGGCATTATCTTGTAATTAAGCCGTTTATATGGCGGTTTCATTGGCATGTCAGGAGTTGGCATGGCTTCGTCAATTCGAAGAAGAAATAGTACGAAAAACTAAAGGAATGGCGACTATTATCTACTGTGACCACCGAAGAGCATTTTATTTGGCGAACAGCCAATAGTTTGACAAAATCTGTTCCAGCAGATAAACAGGATTTCTGTGCCAATGGCATGGGTTTGTCAACATAAATTAATTTAAATATTCTTATTGTTATTATAATCTAAATTAATTTCGATTAAGTGGGGGTGTTGAAATAAATATAAAATTCGACATTGTCCACTCTGGTAATACTAATGTATTATTATTGCACTCACACACATTGTAGTGCTGAATTTTATTATTTCATTCTTTGTCACAGTTTTCTGAAGAGACGATACTCAAAACAATATTTTATCTGCGCCAGGTTAAAATTACAATAAATATGAATTACCAAACAATACAAAAACTTAAAAAACATGTTCGCATATTGCATGAATTTAGAATTTGTGCAGAAATGCTTGTCAATTGCAAATAGTGCATATATGCCTATAATTTATTATTAACTGAAAAACTTGTATATTTATTTACATTTTTAGTAGTACAAAATATAGGCAAATATGCACGGACTGTTGATTTTTAATATAATATAATATATATATATGGTACATATTTATATAAATAACATTTTATTTAAAGACATTATAAATCGAATATAAATATTTTTTATATTTCAATCTGTTCAATATCAGTTTTTGTGTGTGTATTTTTGTTTATTTAAATCTATCCACGCTACGTGTACATCGCAATAATTTCATTGGTGCTAACCCACGAGCCTGCACCCAGTGCCAATAATGAACATATACCGAGAGACAGATTTTTCCAAAGCTTCCAGTTCCACTTGCCCAGACCGTTCGGCCATAGAAACACGGTCTCAACAAAAGCAGGTATAAGAAGACCTATATACATTAAAGTTAATATACCATTATTGTCTGTTTTCATATTACATTTATCTCTAAAATGTATAAGCACCCAAAGTAGATAAGAAAATCGCACCGACCAATCCAATGATCGGTTCCAAATTGGGCACGGCAATGGCAATAGCAGTCATGATAAACACGACGACCGCACGAATTAAACACTTGAATATTGTATGCTGCTGCTTTGGTATATAAAGCTGGATATTTCGCCACAAGATGTCAATAGGCACATAGAACTGCAGTCCAAATGTGAATAAAATTGCGAGAGCAATTAAAATCTGAGCGATTTGTGAGTATCTAAATAAAAATGTTATAAAGGAATTATTTTTGGCTACAGTGGATACAAAAATACTCTTACATTTCACCTTCGGGCAAGTTAAGCGTAATACTTCCCTTGACTTTATCGCCGAAACGAACGTATCCGAAAAATCCAATGATGGCGTAAAGACTTACTACAATAATCATTGTCGTATTTAAAACACCAGGACAGCCCAGAAATTGCTGTGGTTTTCTCATGCTGTTCTCGACTGGCATCACTACACCAATACCTTCCATAGCAAAGATGACAGTGCTGCAAATAAACAATTTCAAGAAATATCATGATTTCAATACCAAGATAAATAAAGTTTACCTGAAGAACAATGGAAGTTGACCCCAAGAGGAAAATAAAGATTTATCAGAGAATTCAAGTGGCTCATTAAACATGTAGTATAATGTGATGGCAAATGTGATTATAATAAACATATTAGCCAATGCTGAGAATGGTATCAGCCACTTTAACTCTCGAATCTATTTTTTATGAATAAACAAATAATTAACAGTAACAGATGCAATTTAAAACATTATATAAAATTATTATATAAATTATATACCTGCCCCATGATCATTATCGGTATAATAGATATGGCAATGTAGAACCTAATGTCCCAATCCAAGTTAAATGTATAGTTGGAGACATCATGAATTGTTTGTGAAATAAAAACAATGTAAACACAGTTTGCACCAAAGTACGTAAACATTAGTCCATAGTCACAGAATAACCTATAAACGACACAAAATTCAAAATAATACTATTTTTTCATAAATAAATAGAATTACTAGAAACAGATTAAATTTTTAAAAAATAGTTTCCTCAATATATATTGCAGATCTTAGTACTCGAAATAATCCGTGTTTTGAGTTAATTACCTGGCAGTATTTGTCCATTTTCGTAATGGCTTCGGGCCATTCTCAAAAACTGCTTCAGCGGTTTCCGCAAATCCAAGATATGGTTTCTTTGTCTGTTTACAAATTTCTTGTGATGTGTTTACCTTTAAACAAAAGGCAATAATAATAGTTTTTAAAATTTTAAAATGGCAAAAAATCATTCCGCCCTCCTTTCTTCAAAAACTTTTTTATCATGCTCTTCATCAAAAGCGTATTAGTTAAACATATTTCCATTTTGACCAAACGTGCCCGAACCGCTGTAAAATTCGCGAATCCGACACCGCATCGCACCAATTTTACTTTAACTGAAAATGAAAGCATTCAATTGATAAATGTCGATGATATAGCGATTTCTATGAACGAGCATTCTGATCTGACGACAAAGATATTGCTTTTCTTGAAGAGTATCCTGCAGACCAGAGCGGAAATCGAAATCGAAGTCGAAGGACAAGAGGTCCCAGGAGCGAACTATCTTCTTTTATTTATTGGAAAGAGGAATGTTGCCTGCAACTTCTCCCAAAAATTAGATACTTTATGAAATCAACATTCTTTCCCTATTGAATAAAACCTTGTTGAGGTAAATAAATTTCATAGTTTTTATATGAAAAAATCGAAGGATAACGGGTCTTCCGTGTGCCAGTGGTCGTCAATGGGTCCGGCATAATTACATATCGTTAGAGAACATCCTTTAGTGTTATTTTAAACAATACATTCTTCAGCGAGTCTTCAATCAATTGTTTCTGTGATTGGACACAATAGTCCATTCTTCAGTATTTTCGTCCCTAATCCGATCAGGCCTTTGCATCTTATGGCATCTTCTGCGTACCTATTTATGTATGTTATGCCTTTGGTTTTGAGCCAGATAATTCATACGACAGATTGCTCAGTACAATATTGATTAAATTAATCTGCCGCTTTATGTCTTTATGGACGTTAGACCTATCTTTCGCGTACACATAAAGATCTTTAATGTATTTTTTGAACTGGCAAAACGTATCCTGTGAATAGTACGTTGGTAGTACGGTAAAGTTCTCTCCTATCGAAAACTTTCTGTTCCAGTTCTCGCTGTTTCTTAACGAACAGTTTCCTCCATATTGGCTCGAGTTTTTTATCTGTTTAATTTCTCCTCTAGTGCAAGCTTACACTCATCTTTAAACCTCTCATTTCGAGGATGATTATTCCACCAATTCTATTACAAAAATTCTCTCTCCCATTTTAGCCTGGTAAATCATCAATCATTTTTAACAGCTTGGTGTCGTGTTTTTTCTGCGTATTTTGCTCTTTTTTTCGCTCTGAACACTATCTTAACAATATAGTGATCCGAGTCGATATTTCCTTTATTTTTATATTGTCCTTTTACACATGCATAACTCTCATGTGAGTGTCGACAATCAATCAATACCTGCTCAATTTGGTTGGCTGTTTTCCCATCTGGCGTTAACCAGGTCGCTTTGTAGGATTTTATGCAGAAAATACGTGCTGCCAACAACCACGTTTTTGAAACAGCAAAATCAACTAAGCGGCTCCCATTTTTTTTCGAAATCTTATGAAGGCGCATGCCTATCGTCGGTCGGTACATGTCTGCTCTAGTAACTTTCTCATTAAAATCACCTACAACGGCTTTAATGTCTCGTGCTCATATATTTATTTAAACTTGTCATAGAACAAGTCCTTCTCCTTTTCGTCTTTGTCTTCTATAGGGATGTGTGCGGTAAGAGTATGATTAAAAAAAAACTTACAACTTATGCGTACAGTGCACAATCTCTTATCAATCATACAAGTATTTAGTTCATATTCATGTATATAATTAATATAATAATATAATATAATTATTATATTTTATAAACCATTATCACAGACCACATAATTTATTAATAATAATTTTATTAAAGGTACACGAGCACATGGCAAGTTTTCAGCAGTTACTACCCTGCTGTGAATTAAGGGTTTAAATCTATCTATCTAATGCAAAACAAATAATAAAACTTACGAAAATATGAACGGTATGTGCACAAATAAAACCTGCAACTAGTGTACCAATGGCACCGAAAAGAAGTCCAGAGTTCTTGAATGCCATCGGCATTGCCAGGATACCCGAGCCTAGGGAACCCTTTAGTAAATGTGCTAATGATCCACTGGTTCTGATATTTTAAATTATCTTTTAGGTTTATTCAAATTTTACTTATCAAAATAATATAGCACTTACGAATTGGACAGAACTGGATCACGATGATCAAATGGATTGTATTCTTCATTTGAATAGGAAGGTGAGAAAAGATGCTTTTCTTTATCTGATGTCAATTGTTGTCTGTTGAAATAATATCAATTAAAACATATGAATGATTAGTTTTAATGTATTATCTAGGTTAAACATTGAATATTCATACGTTGAACTGAAATCCGATATAATAACGTCAACCGGAGGAGGAGCATCCTTAGTAGTTGTCATCTTCACCTAAAACGTCAATTCATTGTAAATTTAAAAAAAATACTTGTGAATATTGATATGTTCATTATTTAAAACATTTACAAGTTTACACTCTAATACAAATGAAAACGCACTTGTTTATATAGTGACGAATAATAGATATCATATATCTGTTTATTTGTTTATATTTATTGATATGGTAATTTATGCAGTAATAATAAATTAAAGATTATTGATAAACTCAATTTTTATATTCATTATAGTGAATAAAGTAGATTTTTTATATTAGGTTTAAAGTATTGTGTATATTAAAAATATTGAGAGAAACTATAGATATTTCAGAATATATCGGATATCCTATAATTACGGATTGAAAAAATACTCGTAATAAAGTGTTTTGTTATTTCACATGTGTAAATAAATAAAATATAAAATTAATAAGAACACTCGTATATATAGAGACTAGACTACTTATCGCAATTTTTTTTTAATAATAGACTTTTTAATTATTCAAAAAATTCAGTGATGAGTACTAATATCAATTGAATAGCCTACCAACCTACCTATACTGCCAGAAACGGAACAATAAACAGCGACTATATTACCTATACATTGTGTACTGTGTAGTTCACTTATTATTAGCTTGCGTACAAACACAGCTTCTATGAAATTCGTATATACAAACGATTGTTAGATAACGCGGATAAATAATGAATACATTATTTCGAAACTCAATTTTATCCTGAATTTGTTTGATATTTGAATATAGGTCAATATTTGCGGGCTGTCTATCGATGTGAAGTATTGCGGTTTTTATTGTTAAAAAGTTTTATTTCTTTGTAGATTTATATTATATTACAAAAGGCATTCTTAATAATAATAATAATATTAATATAATAAAATAGTAAAAAAACAAAAATAAAAAATAAATGTTGAATTTTGTTATTTTTAAAACATAAACTATTGCGGACAGATCAGGTGGATGATTTTTGCTAGTAAATCAGCAGAAAAGTTAATGAAAACTGAAGATGACATTGTGGACAATGCTACTTTCTTGGCCACATGTATATTTAATGAATATGTGAAAGATCATCATTCTTTGGTAGCGAATTATACAAATAATCACTTTTATGCGACTTACTGGATTCAACATTCATAGATACGCAAACGCCAGAGACAACGAGCGCATCGAGCATATTTCGAGTCAAAACAGTCGAGGACTTCCAGGAGAAATGGGAAAACCTGCGAAAATTAATTTTTCGAATGGTAACCGACATTCAATTTTGTTAAATTATATTATTACTAATTAAAAGGAACATTATTGGCATGTCAACCTAGTAGAGTGCTTACATTTTATTATAAGTTCAGCATTAAATTGTAATAATTTTGGAGATTAAAATAAACTAAATGGTGTTCCGTTAAGTTAAAAAAGTCAATGTTATTGTTTGTAATTTTTTTTATTTCTTTATTTAATCTTGTGGAATGGTAATGGTAATTATATGTGAAAGATCATCTCATTTCATTGGATCCTGTAATCCCTTGTGGATGGGCATTGGCTTCTCAACAATCCCATCAGCCCAAATGCGGCAATTCTGCTCATTAACAAAGCCACTGAGGTGGAAATAGGCCTCGTCGTTGATTTTCTTGCAAAAATCCACAATGAGTGTCCGCAAAGAAACTCATGCATCAAATCGGCGAACGTTTGGCGCTTCAAATGGTCAGCAGGCTTCTTTTCTTGGGTCAATGCTAATGCTAATGTGCTGTGCTACTCATATTGGAGCTACTAGACTCTAACATCAACAAAACATCCACGATGTTTAGGAGTCTTAATTTGCCCTGACGCAACTCTAACAACGTTGTCCTGCGCATATTTCTGTCTATCGAGACATGATTTTCATATCTGTCGGTATACATTTGCTCCTCACCAATTGGTGTCCAATTTTGACCAGTATTATATGACTTAGTAGACAACCTTAGCCATAGCCGAGTGGGTTAACGCGTTGGCCTGGATTATGGGAGGTCGCCGGTTCAATCCCGGCCGGCAGTCCGAAGTGTTTTTCGAATGTATCACTTTAAATCAGTAGGCATCGCACACCGGCCCTATATCATACAAGGGATTACAGGATCCCAGGATGAGACAGCAAAGTGAAAAATTTTGAATCACCAATAATACAACATGTGAACATATTATGTGAATGCCAAACAAAAATGTGGGTGCCATAAAAAAGGCGTAAAAACATTTGAGTACCAAAAAAATGGGTGCCGATAAAAACATCTGAGTACCAAAATATATAAATGGGTGTTTGTTGGTTTATTTTTTTTTTGTTTTACTAACGTATATTAATATATATTAATTTTATTGTTGATTATTAAATAATTGTTCATAATTAAATAAAAAAGCACGCATTATTTTATTTTTAGAACTCCAAAATTTAATTTACTAGTACCCACTAAATTTAGAGCCTTTTAAAGTATCTTACTCAGCTCGACTCGACCCGACGTGTAGTGTAGTGACAGTATTTGGAAAATTACTCAAAATGTCATTCCAACTGGTTCAAAAATTGTCAAAATCGCCGCGTTTGTCGCTTGTTGCACATTTAATTTCATAGCCATGGACGTAAAATTGGGACCGCCATGACTATGCCCAAAATGAAGATATCGATCGAAATAGTTGGCAGAGAAAAGAGAAGGCTGTCACTAAAGAAGCGAGAGTTCGACTGTGACAAGACTGTGACCTCCAAAATGTTGCAGAGCCACTCCTCGACTGTTCCATGTAAAAAAAAATCGTTCAAGCACTAGCTACACAAGCACATACTAGAATAAAAACTTTGTTTTTTTAATTTCGATTACTACCGTAAGCGTCCTTTTATAGTAGCGTCCACTACAGACAGATGTCACCGATAGATTTTTAAATATTTTTTGACAAAACATTTCTGAGATACTGTTCGAAGGGTGTATTTTTATATGCAATTTAATAAAATCGCAGGAAACATAGTATCTTTAAAATAAAATCCAGAAAATATGCCTTTCTTTGGTCTACGCAACCCGCTTAACTCCTTAAATCAGCTGACATGCGGACCTTCGTATTTAATTTTCCTTAAAACATGTTTTAGATCAATCATGAAATAGTGTAAACAAATTATTAAAAGGATCTTTTTATCGAAAAATTTAATTATGTTTTCAAAATAAAAATGTTAAAAGTTGTAATAACATATATCAATTACCATTTTATTAATTTACTTTGAAACATAATTTATATAAAATATTGTCATTGTAAACGGTTAACACACATACAAAAAATCTGTCCAGTCCAAAAAAATTGTCCAAGCCGGTACGGACCGAAAAACGGGTTAAAAACGGTTAACCGGATTTTTTGAAAACGGTTAACTGATTTGTAGATTTTTTATTTTTACAGCCCTAAGGCTTGATGTGCTTTGCGACCCAAACATAAACAAACATGTAAAATCAAGAGATCGGTGCAAAAATTGATGTTCCGGCGGACTCAGTTATAGAAAAACTTCAAAGCCTGCGCACCATTGTTTTTGCAAAATCATAAGAAACAATCGTAGAGCAGAAGTGGAGCAGTGCATCAACGAAGTGGGAGTTTTACTATGCAGTGGTTACTTCTCCGGTCATTAAAAGCAGACCGGAGAAGCAACCACTGCCGGCTATGTTGATTTGCTATCGATGAGTAAACAAAAAAAAAACATTTATTTTATTGCTTTTGTAACACCCGGTGGCAGGCTAGAGTGTCGTTGCAAATACATCATTTGTTCTACTTGCCACCATTGACCCCCCCCATCCCCATTGTTCAATTTTTTTTTTTCGTATTATTTTTTTAACAAAATGTTAAGCATGCATATGGCGGACAAGATTTTGTTGACTGTGTCAGTATTCTGATCCATCGTCCTTAGCAAAATCCGCCAGCGAGCAGATGCGATACCAAATGCGTTCTCAACGATGGGGCGTGCGCGGGAAAGTCAAAAAGTCAAGAGTGCTTAAATTAAATTTCGTCTTCCAATTGGCTCATCGAACTATCAAATGCTTCGTCTGCGATGCGAGCAGTTTTTAAAATTGAATTTCCAAGAACGTTCACTGCGAACACTTCACTCGCATCGTCTGAGGAGGTCTTTAGTGTATACATTTAATCGCCCTTTTTTAGTTAAATTCGATCTCAGTTTCGTAATCTCTCAATCTAGAATTACTTTCTTTTTTTGCATGTTTATCATGCATGATAAGATAATGCATTCACCATTTGATCGATGCTTACTATTTCATAAATGAAGGTCCATTTAATCGTAATTACGACAAAAAAAATAATAAAACTCGACATATCATGAACCTTTAGATTGTATAAAGGTGTTTTGGTTGTATGCCAACAATTTAATAATACCAGAAGTGAACAAAATACAATAAACTATAAAGTCATGAGCAGGCACTCTAAGATACGTACGCAAGACATTCTTTCTATATATACAAATTATTTGACTTATATGTTAGCAATTGACTGACACCGCAAAACGATATATACAATATACCAGAAGTAGTAATACTATAAATCCAAGTGCAGGCGTATTTTATTGCCACTCCAGATACGTACGCAGCGCCGCATACACTCAACACCTATACTATTTATACACAAAATATGGGACTTAATAAATATTTATACAAATAAAGTATTAAAAAGTGTATATCTTTATAATTATATTTACTAGTTCAAAATCAGTATATATTACTGACTGCGGTAAGGCTCAGTTGAGTTGAACTCTGTAAAGGTCTACGCTATGTTTGCTACTAGCTCTTAACGCTATGTGTAAATCTCAATAATATCAACTACGCTAACCCAGGAGCCAGAGCTCAGTGCCAGTAAGGAGCATATTCCGATAACCAGATTTTTCCATAATCTCCAGTTCCACATGCCCAGACTGTTAGGCCATAGGAATACTGTTTCCACGACAGCAGGTATAAGAAGACCTATAAATCAGGGTGATCACACAATTATTGTTATTATTAATTACTTGCATTTTTAAACAATATGCACCCAAAGTTGATATAAAAATTGCACCGATCAATCCAATGATTGGTTCCAAATTGGGCACAACGACTGCAATAGCTGTTAAAATAAATACGATGACTGCACGAATTAAACACTTAAACAATGTTTGTCGCTCTTTGGGGATACGATGCTCGATCTTACGCCACAAGATGTCATTTGGCACATAATAATGAAGTCCAAATGTGAACAAAATTGCTAGAGCAATTAATATCTGTGCGATTTGTGAGTATCTAAATAATTATAATTATTATTAATTATATTATTAGAATTAGTAATTTAAATAGTGTTCAAGAAAATCCTTTACATTTCTCCTTCGGGCAAGTTAAGTGTAATACTTCCCTTAACCTCATCGCCGAATCGAACGTATCCAAAGAATCCGATGATGGCGTACAGGATAACTACTATGATCATGGTCGTGTTTAAAACGCCAGGACAGCCCAGAAAGTGCTGGGGTTTTCTCATACTGTTCTCGACTGGCATCACTATACCAATACCTTCCATGGCGAATATTACAGTGCTGCATGAATTCATTAAACTTTATGATTCCAATGAAAGAGCAAGTTTCCGTGAGTTTACCTGAAGAATAATGGAAGTTGAGCCCAAGAGGAAAAAAGAGCTTTGTCTGAGAATTCAAGTGGCTCATTAAACATGTAATATAATGTGATGGCGAATGTGATTAAAATGAATAGATTAGCCAACGCTGAGAATGGTATAAGCCACTTTAGTTCACGAATCTATTTTAAGAAGAAACACTTTATTAGTAACATGTCAATTAAAAGCTGCGTTTGTAATGGTTTGTATTTGTATATACCTGACCCATTATTATTATCGGTACAATAGACATGGCAATGTAGATCCTTATGTCCCAGTCCAAGTTAAATGCATAGTTGGAAACATCATGAATTGTTGTCGAAATGAATACAATGTAAACACTGTTAGCGCCAAAGTGAGTAAACATCAGGCCATAGTCACAGAATAACCTAAAGAATATAAAAAATATAATTTCTCAAATATAATATATTACTACACAAAACAAAATATATATTAGGAGTCAGTTATTACCTGGCAGCATTTGACCATTTTCGCAAGGGTTTTGGACCATTCTCAAAGACTGCTTCAGCTGTTTCTGCAAATCCAAGCGATGGTTTCTTAATTTTTTTGCAAATTTCTTGAGATGTGTGTACCTGTAAATAAATAAAAATAACAATTGTTTTCAAAGTTTATAAAAGATAACAGAAAAAAATTGCCGCCTCTAATTCAATAAATAACATACAAAAATATGAACTGTATGAGCACATATAAAACCAGCAACCAGTGTACCAATAGCACCAAATATTAGGCCAGAGTTTTTGATTGCCATCGGCATTGCCAGAATACCCGAGCCTAGCGATGCCTTCAGTAAGTGGGCTAAAGATCCACAGGTTCTGAAATTTTTAATTATCTAGGTTTATTTAAATTGTAAAAAGACAATATTTAACTTACGAGTTGGACAGCACTGGATCACGGTTATCAAATGGATTGTATTCATCATTTGGAAATGAAGCTGGTGAAACTGACTTTTGTTTATCTGATGTCAATTGTATGCTGTTTTAATAATAACAGTTAAAACAATTTTAAGATATATTAATAAATGTCTAAGGAAGGATAACATTTCGAAAATACATACGTTGAACTGAAATCCGCTATAACAAATCCAATAGGTTGAGGATCATCCATAGTAGTTGTCATCTTCAAATAAAAAGACAATATCACAAATAATCTCAAATAAGTCTGGCAAATATAGTGATCTAATAAAGAATTAACATGTTTATTGTTTCAACTTGAATATGTTTATACATATTAAAGCTTTTAAGTTATTTTTAACCCTATTATAATAACCATGGTATATGAAAAATCCATCGCACCAAAACAAGACACACTGAACAAATCTATATATAAAAATCTGTATGAATATAAACAGCGCACAATAAGCCAACTTACTGCCAGGAGCTGCACAACTAAAGTGACAATGAAACCATCTCAAGAGACTATATTTTGTTCTGTTGTTTAATTATTTATCGCGCGCACACAAACAGAGCTTATATCAATTGTGTTTACTAACTTTTTTTAGATAACTTTAATATAACTTATATGCCTGCTGTTATATCAAACTTATCTAAAAACAACAAATTAAAAAAAAACTAGTGAGGATTTGTGCCTTTTAAAAATGTTTACATAAGAGTAAGATTTAAAAAAACCTTTGTTGTTAAAATAATAAATTAGTTATATTAATTTAGAGAACTACTTAAATGTAATTATTACAACTAAATAATTACTTACTTTTACTTTATGTGGGCTATATCTACCTATCTCTTTGTTTGGACCTCGCCTAGCATCTCCCTCCAACTGAACCTATTTCCCGCCAACGTTTTCTAATCCATTACTGTGGACCACTAGTGGACAAATATCAAAAACAGCAGCGTATATCCATTGGGATTAGAGAATTACTGGCCTTCTTCATCCTTTCGGGTTGCTGTTGAAAAGTTCTGCCGAAACAAGGTTATCTGCCATCTGCAGTAGATGAAATCCTGAAAAACAAAAAAAAAATGTTTAACCTTTGGAGTTATGTAAAGTAATGTTTTTGGAATATGACAAAATTCCAAAAATATCGCATGGAAATAATAACTTCTGATCAGGGTCAATCATCAAAAGTGCTGCGTCAGGGATGACAGATTGCCTGGAATTGTATACACAAAAACGGTGTAAACTAGGTTTTCCAATATACAAATTAAACATTTTTTGTTTATCTGACCGAAATTAATGGTCATAACATTTCCCTTCATTTCCATAATAATATGTAAAGAAAAGTAGTAATATTACTGGCGATTATGAATAACAAAAGTAACATAACTAAAATGATGTACAATAAATATAAAAAAATATTCAATTAGATAATATAAAAAGTAATCACTCTTTACAATAAAATAAGATTATGCGCAAAAGAGTAAATCAATCAATTCTCACCACTTATACAATTAAATTGATATTTTTTCTGTGCATATGAATACTGTAATTTAGTTTTGTACCTCAGCTTGAATGCATATCATGGTATGTGTTATGAATGTAACAGGTCGGCTGAAAAGTTCGTATCGTTTCAATGAAAAACACATTTTTTTGTCAAAATTCATTTTTATTATTCAA
>JANSTU010017975.1:0-14028 GCA_027564075.1 Bolitophila hybrida
TTCCGAATATAAATAGCAAGATAGATCTCGGTGCATAGAGATATCTCAAAAATATGCGCATTTGCCCTGCTAAGTTGAGTTGTTATAGTCGCGTCAGTGCAAATTAAGACTCCTAACCACCGGGGATGTGTTAGAGTTCAGTAGCTCCAATAGGAGTAACACAGCATAAACAGCACATTAGCATCACCTGACCACTCGTGCGAACCCGTAATGGTCAATGAATCCGGTGTGCGGCATCGCACACTGGCCATATGTCCCACATGGGATTACAGGATCCAATGAGACCGTGCAGAATAAATTACCGAATGAGATAGATCTGGTAGAGACGTGGAGACGACAAAATCCGATAAGCAAAATAAGGTTAAAGGCGATGATGATAGTGATGCTGACCTAGATGCAGAAGCTACCACTACCGAAAATGTTCCAAATTACATTCCGTTTAGTGCGGTAGAAATTCCAGTCAAAGGAACTCCGCTTAGAAGATCATCTCGTCTGAGAAAACCAGTTGATATGCTGGATTACGTCACACATATAGCTAGGCAAGTACATATTAAAAATGAACCTGTTCAAGAAGCTATGTCATCTGATGAGAAGAACGAATGGAAAGCCGCTATGAAGGAGGAATATGAATCGTTGCTAGCAAATGAGACATGGAAGCTAGTGTAAGGCAGTGCTAGTGCAAGGCATACACCAGCGGCAACGTCACTCGATAAAAGGAAAGACCAGTGGCGAAAGTATGTAGTCAGAAGTACGGATTTGACTACGAGAAGACATATTCTGCAATTGTACGATACACATCGATCAGGTATTTAATTGCACTCGCTGAACAAGGCAATTTACGGTCTTAAACAGGCAAGTAGGTAGTGGAACATAACATAACATACATAACAGTGGAAGCATGTATCTATTCGAAAATTTAAGGCGAATATGTAGTTTATGTTGCAGACTCAATGAGAAGTTGATGGGTAGCTTCAGACTGAAGTATTTGGGAGATGCAAGCAGTATAGTTGGCATTCGAATTCGTAGAAATCGGGCTGAAGGTAAGTTATTTCTCGATCAGACTAATTATATAGAGAATATTTTATACAAATTCAGGATGGACACGTGCAACCCAGTGAAGTCTCCGACCGATACAAACCAGAAACTTTCGAATTATTATTTCGTTACCTAAAAGGCACAATACTCAGATTAAGGTAATAATAACTTAAATGGTTATTCAGATTCGGATTAGGCTGCGTACATCGACGACAGAAAATCGTCCACTGGTTATGTGTTTAAGCAGCAAGGAGGTGCAGTCTCATGGGCTAGTTAAAAACAGCAAACAGTAGCATTAATATCTAGCATAGAAGCAGATTATATGGCAATCTAACTGGCATGCCAAGAGCTGGCGTGGCTTCGTTAGTTCGAATAACAAATTATCAGAAAACCTATCAAAAAGACCATAGTATTTCTCCAAAAAACCCTCTGTCCTGTGTGAGGCAGTAAACATTGGCCCCATACTCCACCAGTCCTCATAGAAACCCATGAAAATACATCTGTCTAAGTTTTCGTTTGTCTTGTCTTATTCCGAGCAACTGGCACTAAACAGTGTCAGTAAATTCATTTTATTCATCTGTCGCTGGAGCAGTGTCACTATAAACAGATATTCTAACAAACCATTATATACTGCTAAATTTCCGCTTATACGTGAAAGATTTTTACCCCAACTGTTACGAAAACCTAGCAATTCTCTATTACACCATAACATTGAAATAATTTCAAAGAATTCCCAGTAATAATTTCTGTAATCCCATAATACTTGAAACATTTAATTAATTAACGCTTTAAAAACATATAACATTTACAAAAAAACCCTTCGAATCCATACAATATATAAAACACACAAAGTTTTACAAACCGAAACTGGCACAGATACTGAATTAAAGAAAAGAAACTTTAACAATTACATAAGATCGTTTGAGAAACTTGTGGTTTATACGTGTTTGGGGTGGCATACAAATAAATTCTAAGATGTAATTGTTCGTGTTTTCGGTTGCAGCAAAGAATTAGAGATTTAGAGAACGGAATCGATAAAGGGATTTAACAAAGGCTGATAAGAAATACGACGAGAGTGTAGAGGGAAATGAAATTGAATTTACCTTTAAATTCGTCAACTCCAGTGTGGACACCGTATAGTCCTCGTTCGGATCGGAGATTAACGTTCGCACCCTAAAATGACCGTACTCGCATTCGGCCTCCTCGTTTGGTTCCCAGTATTGTCCGCACTTGACACGACCACGTTCCATAACGCGCGTTGTCATCACGATAACCAGACACTGTTGTTCCCAGACCATACGCCAGAAATCGAAAGACGTTTTTGGCAGGGGTCCTAAAACTCAATCATTTAATATTGAATAACAATTTTGGAAATGCAAAATAATAACATACCTTGCGTCGAGATGTACGCATTCTTCTGCTTGTATCCATCCACGAAATTGGCATTAATATAGTCGGACGTCGGATCGTCGGCTTCTTGTGATAAAATAACTCTACTATGGTCGAAGCATAAGACATCTGTGTAACGGTTCTTTACTAAATTTGTTCTAATTCTGTAAACATGAGAAAAAAAGTGTATATTAGAAAAAAATATCTAGTAGTTAGTTGTAGAATCATTACTTGGCCGTTGTGAACGTTCCTTCGGGCGTTCGTTGCCGTATGTCGGCATATTCCTGCACAAGACCCTGACGGGATCGCTCGCGCACCATTTGGACGATCTGCTCGATCGTCTTTGGGTCACCCTCCGTACCGGCCAGACTGTCGTCGTCACTGAACCCGGACGATGCACTGCTGGGCGGATTCTCCGACCACAGTTCACTCAATTGACTACTTTCGTGCTGTTGTTGTTGTTGCTGATGCTGCTGCAACTGCTGATTATTCAGTTGATTTGCGACCTCGTCGAGACCATCGTAGTCGGACGCCTGTGGTCCACCGGTCGGTTGACCAATGTTGGCTAAAAGTTCGTCCTCACGATTCGTCATCGATTTGTAACAATGAAGCAACCTGGAAATTGCACAATTAATACAAAATTCAGGAACATTTCAATTTAGCTGGTACTCACCATGTGGAATGATTAATTTCGAGAAGACCACCAAGATGGACAGGCAGGGAGTCTCGGGGCACGTGTATACTGAGCTGAGGCACGGATATTGTGAAGACGCGCTCACGCAATTTCTCGCGCACAAAGAGTCGCAGAATTTTGAACGGTGCCTTAAACCAAAGCGGTGCCGTCACAATGAGCACCTTCTTCAGTCGAGCCGGGTAGCCACCCTGAAAAACAATAAAAAAAAAAACAAAAATAATTTAAAAATGATTTAAAATTATTATAAAATTTAAAAACACACGCTTGCTCTCACCACAAAAATAAACAACAACGTAAAACGCAAATTTAAATGGACACAATGAAATAGAAAATCGATAGTACGTGTTTTCTTCAATCCCCTACCCCTACCGATGGCGATTACTTTGTATATAGGTATTATATGTTGGATATTCGAGAGCACACGCACGTCTAATTTTATGTGAGCTCTGTGCATATAAAATATTCGAGGGTAGAAAAGGCAAATAGAACAAAGCACAGAAATACACATACAAACAAGCGATACGCAAAAACGCGCATATTTACTGCTTGTTGTACAGGAGCCGAGTGCGCATGCGCGCGCACAAGTTTTTCTAGGGCGCACGCACAACGACATTGCCATAAATCGTATGCGAATGCGATTGTGCAGCAGCCAGCAGCAGCAGCAGTGGTATTATCGGCAGGGGAGTGTAGTGTGGTATTAGGGGAAAATGCGGTGACGATGTAACTCGATGGTAAACTAGCACACAGACAAATTTCCAAATATATACCCTCAATTCTCTGTACATAATATACATGTATGCACTGTATATAAGAGAGAAATACAAGTAATTTATTTTTTAAAGTTCTTACGACATATATATTTCGAAAGAAAAACATACATTCAGGTGAAACTGATGCGCGGTAAACCACATCAAAGCGGGAGAGTCATCCGTTTGAAAGACTGGAATGTTGTATAAATAATGTTATGTATATAGCATGATGACAGAGAGCTGAATATGCGAATGTAGCCGCTGAGAGCTGGGGTTGAATGCACTCTTGGATAAAGATTGCAAAAAAAATCGTTCGTTTTATTTTTTTTTTATCTCAGGCAAAGTAGAATTGGGAAAAATACCTCAAATGGCAATTTCTCGTTAACAGAAAATTCAAGACCCACCCTAAGTTCGCTAAGATCGTCTTGCGTTGGAGCCGATATGCTGTTGTTTTCGCCGCAGACATCGAAAATATGAACCGTCAAATGCGTAAATCTAGACGACTGCGACCTTCAGTGTATTGCGTGTAGAAAGGATCCTAGAGAAAGACTATTACATATGGCACAACATCGGCACCTTAACTGACCATCCGTACTTTACGATAATTGGCTTCCGACGAGCATCAAAACATACTTTTGCGCCGGAATTATATTGAGCGATTTTTATGTGGATGCTGTTCTTTCCGGAGTGGACAACGAAATCGATGCAATGACTGCCCTATTTCAATTAAATGCTATAATGAGCTCGTGTGGTTTTAAGTTGAGGAAATGGGCGTCAAACTCAGAGAAATTGCTTCTGAGCGTTTCCATCTGAAGATCGTGAGTGCCCCTAGACCTTTACCGTGAACAAGCTATTAAAACTCTTGGAGTGCAGTGGAAATCTTGCAACATATGTGTTTATATATAAAATACAGCGAATGTACACCATTTGGCCGAATATGCGGGTTGACCGAATGAGTCGTTTGGCCAAATAGGCCGTTTAGCTTAATGGCCGTTTAGCCGAATGTCGTTTATAATAAGCCGTTTGTCCGAATGGTCGTTTAACCGAATGGTCGTTTAGCCGAATGGTAATTTAGCCGAATGGGTCATTTGGCTGAATGGTCATTTAAGCGAACAGGACGTTTAGCCGAATGGTCGTTTAGCCGAATGGACCGTTTATCCGAATGAGCCAATGGCATGATTACGGTTTTCGTTTTGACCACATATTATTCCTATTATAATAAGTTTTTATTTTATTTGTTTACTGTAAAATCTAAAAGTAAAACGAAATTAAAAAATAAAAATTATATTCGCCTTAGTTTGGAAGTGTAGGTACCTTTTAAATTAAGGCTAACATTAAATTCTAAACTATAACCTCACAAAAATTACTTTTTGGCATGAAATAAAAACAACCCTTGGAAATGGAGAATAGAGGGTCGTGGAATAGTACCATGTGGCTAGCACCTTTTGAATCAAACAAAACAGTTTCATACAAACTGTGTTCACGAATAAATAAAAAGCTATGTTAAATAATAATAATTTTTAAAAACCCTAAATCTTTCGAAATAAGCAAAAAAAATACTTTAAAAAATATTTTTTTGCTAATACATTTAACTCTAGGCGAAATATTTCATGGCTCATTAGGCTAAACGGCCATTCGGTTAAATGACAACTCGGCTAAACGGCTAAATGACCGTTCTGCCAAATGGCCCATTCGGCTAAAAGGCTCATTCGGCTAAATTGCCCATTCGGCTAAACGGCATTCGGCCAAACGACATTCGGCCAAACGGCTTATTCGACCAAATGGCTCATTCGGCCATTTGACCTTCGCCTAGCTCCAGGAATAGTCAATCTTATGTTTCAAAAGCTATGTAAAGATAGCTTGAATTGGGATGACGCTCTGTTTAATCACTTAGCAGAAGCGTGTCTAAATGTACGTGAATCTCTGGTAAACTTGGGACACTTTCAGATTCCACGGTGAATTGGCTATTGAAAATGGACCGAAGATCAACTGCACGGCTTCTGTGATGCCTCCACACTAGCGTGTGCGTCGTACCGACGAGTCAATACAATTATTAAATAAACAGTATTTTTTCTAAATAACATTTATTTGGATTTACCATAACGGCATGAATTCTTCGTGACATCGCGTTAACAAGTTCCTTACAATATTATTATTGAGGACCAGATTCTCTTTATCTCATCTATTAATGCCGCTTTTGTTGAACATGGGTTTTTTTATCTTCATTAAACCCCACAAAGTCTCGATTGGAGAGAGATATGGGCTGCTTGATGGCCAGGGTAAAACTGGCATATAATTGTCTATGGCCTCACAATTACACATCAAAATCCAAAAGACAGTCAGCTGAGTGGACAGCAGTCGACGAACCGAATCCAAAGCGAGCAAACACGCAACAGTCGGCCGGTAAAAAAAGTCAAAAAACATGTGTAACGAAAAGTGCCATTTCTCCCGTAAAGTACGGTAGAAATTCGGAAAACTTCGGCACTTAACGAAAAGTTAAGTTATATTATATATATACATTATACATTTACACATTTTTCATCGGTACCCTCGACAAAATCTTTTTCAATTCTAAAATTTAAATTATACAGGAAAAACAGAATGTTTGTTTTATAGTTAAAATCCGAAAATTATTAACAATAAAATAATTAATTTGTAAAAACCAAAAGTATAAAACATATGACATCAAAACACTGAACCACCTTGTATAAAGATAATACAATTTTCAACTATAGATAAATATATGGATTCCCTCGAAATCATTACTATATTTGAACACAATTTAACTGAAATTCCTGAAACATGCTTTAATGTATTTGCTCAAGTATATTTCCCTTTTTTGTTAATTATTTTCACGTAATTGCTAATTATAGTATTTAGCTTTTGAATCAGACAAAGTTGACATTTGAAATTGCACACAGAAACCAATTGACGCATACACGTTTTCAATCTCGAGCTCACATATACATTCAACTTTATATTTGCATTGCCATTTGCGCACGTAAACAAAATCTAATTCTGCGAAAAACCATATTGAATATAGCCGAAACGTTTGGAAAATATATATAGAGGCTAAGATGGAATTGCACAGAAAACACCCTCGCAGTAGTACCTATTACTCGTCATTAAAAGTGTGCATGATATGAAAAGATCACTTTAATTGCATTGCTTTCGTGGAAATGTGGGTCACTAAGCTTTATATGTGATATGTGAACCTTAAAAAACGCATGGATGGCTGGCAAAATGTCATAAGCACGCGCTGCATTTACTGAGAAATAAAGAGCACAAAGCAAAAGCCCACGATAAGCTTCTTTTTGTCTATTGTATGTGTCCACGTATAATCGAGAACACTGCCCGAACAGACACATTTATATATATAATATACTGATGCGCAAACCGATGCTTATTGTTCCGGGATCTTTTCTGCGAAATGTTCTTTTAAGCCAGATGTGGGGACATTATCTTGAAGATGAAATATTGCACCAAGTTTATACATATACATTGTATCGTATAAACAAACTTTTATAATATATAAAGTATATTGTATATATAGGTCAATTCCATGGAAATACTGTATACACAAGGCGCACGATTCACATTATGAAATTGGTGCTGTCGCAGAACAAAGGACATATAATATGTACCAGCGCGACGTTCTACATAGTCGCAGAGCATCACCCACGCAAATACTAGTGCATTCAATTGGAAACTAGAACTACAAACAACGTATATATATATATATATATACAGTGCACATGCGAGTATATGAGCTGCATTTTTAATGGAATCTACATTATTTAGGTTAAACCGTTGTGTCTATCTATTGATGTAGATCATAGAATTGCAGATGATGCATCCAATGCATATGAAAGCAGCGAACCCCGTGCGTATTGCAATGCAAAAAGTTTGATCGGGGTCATCGAGCATGTAATTCCCATAAATATGTAGCATTTAAGGTTTGGGATGCGATTGTTCTATTTCTCCATAATCTGCAACGCGGTTGGCTGCAATGCAATTGTTTTTCCGGCTTAAGCAATCTATGGTTGCGTGAAACTTCTCCAACTATTTTCGAGAGTCCCATAATTTATTTACCAGAACTTTGTCCGAAATGATTAATATGAATAATTTAATAAAAAAAAAAACAAATATTCTCTGGCATCGATTCAACAAATTTCTGTGTTTGTGCACACTCCAAACTGACCCATTTATAGGCGCGCCGCTGCTGTTTGTTTTTAACCCGAAAATATGTGTGAACACACAAAGGACCGAGGCACATATATACGTGTGCAAAGAGGATGTTATTGCATATCACTTATATATTATATAATGCAGTTGCAGTTGTAGATATACGTAAAAATATGTAATTTGTGTGGATTATGCGCACGCTTTAGTAATTCCAGATTTAATTAAATTCTATATATGCTTATTTGTGTATACTGTAGAAATGTATATAGCTGAATCAAACTACTCACGAAATATATACATGTAAAATGTGTTCTCATTTGGAAATTATGCTTAATTTAAATTATGAAACATAATGAATTTAATTAAATTTAATGAAAATGACTCCCATCGGATTGTACAATTTGTTATACTATTATTAATTTTTTAAATAAAATAATATTACACTTTAAAGGCAGAGACGTCCTGTATGGTTTTTTCAAATACCAAATTTAACAAAAGCCCAAGTGCTTGAATAATGAGAAATAAAAAAAAAGTTTAGGCTACGAACAAAGCATCGAATAATTCTATTTTACAATACAAAATAAACAAGTTCTCCATCTGCAAAATTTATTTTTGCCCAGGCAACAATTCTTCCCAATTAATGTGAACTGTAAAACTGGCCAAAACCTTTTGAATCTCACTTAGGTAAAACAACCATTGGGAATGTCGGATAGAGGATCGTGGAATAGTACCCTATGGCCAAAACCTTGGGATCACACTATTGGAAATTAACCCTTGGGAATGGCGGATAGTGGGTCGTGGAATAGTACAGTGTAAAGCTTGTGATTTTGATTTTCATATCGATCTTGGTGTTCGTTTTTATAACATTTGCTGTGTGTTTTTGAATTATACACTATGCATTTTCTGTCATGTTTTTTTTTAATTTTTTGGTGAGCAATAATATTTTTCGGTGTAATTAAACTTATTTTTTGATGTGCTTTTATTTTGGAGAAAACTTTTACCCGTGTATTTTATATTTTTGAGGGTCAAAGATCTTTCAGCTCAATGTTTTAAGAATTTCTAAAAGTAAAGTAAAGTAAAGTATAAAAAACTGTCATAGTTTCATCATTTTACATCTGTCAACAACACATTTGTCGAGTTAAGCATCCACAAATTGTGATATGCGGCCACAACTATTATATTATCATTTTGAAAATCGTATTTTTACAGGCACCTTCATGGGAGGACTGCTGTCTCATAAAAATATATAAGACATAAAAATCTTTAAGTTTGTACTATTAGTTATGAAACGTGTACGGGTTTTTCTTGGGGTTTTTTAAATCAAATGTTGTTCAAATTCAATTGTGAAGAAATGAATTGAGTTTTTGTCAAAAAAAAAAAACAGCAAATTGATTATAAAAAAAATAAGACACAATCAAAAAGCGACTAAGTCGTTCCCGATTAAAAGAAGCGATTTCAGGAAAAAAAACATTTAATGTTTTGCTTTAATCCTATATAATCCTTATAATAGGTTGTCATATATCTCCCTTCGGCCTTTTTGTCTTTTCACTTTCGCGGCTATGTACAGAGCTCGAATCGGGGCAATACTATACATCATTTGAAAGGTCTTGACATACTATACTATACATCATTTGAAAGGTCTTGACATAACCTACAAAACGACGCTATGCATGATTAGTTTGGATACTGCGTTCAGTATAGTTATAGACATGTAAACATGGAGTTCACTAACGCCGAAATTCGCGCTATTTTGAAGTTTTTCCGCTAGAGAAACGATCGGTGAGATTAATGGTGTTTTGGGGGATGGTACTCTATCACTTCGAACCGCGGAGGAATGGTTTTTTCAGAGCCGGTAAAAACGACACCATGGATAAGCCAACCGGCGGAAGACCTGTGACTACGAATACCAATCAAATCATGGAAAATATCGAGTTAGACCGGCATGTGACATCAAGCGAAAACGGTCGTGGTCGAAGGCCGGTGAATCGTCCCAAACAGTGGCCAAACCGGGATTGACGGCCAGGAAGGTTTTGATGTTTGTTTGGTGGGTAATATCCTGCCTGCCGCAGGCAGTATAGTATTGGGCAATGGACATTGCGTCTCCTATCACACTAACATCCGCTGAGGAGTGACGACCTTACGCAGCCGATCATTCGGAGATGTTACTGGGCAATGCACTTTGCGTCTGCTATCCCAGTAATATTTTGATGAGGAATAATGCCCTCACGAAAACAACCGATCGTTCGGGGTAGGCCCGTATAACCCTAGGTCGAGTGCAGTCTCGGCTGAAACGATTTACCTAGCCGTAAATAGGTACCGCGGGGATGGGGAGACCCAGTGAGCAAGCAACTTGTTGTTTGTCTAACTGGGGTGTAAAAATGTAGCATTTTTTTAGCATTTAAATTTATTTTTTAACATTTTTTAAAGTGAAATCTAGCTTTTTTTAGCATTTAAATGTATTTTTAACATTCTTTAGCATTTTTTAAGTGAAATCTAGTATTTCATCATTACACACCATACACGCAACAAATGCATTTGTAAATAATGCCCAATACCACCTTTTTTATACGGATTCGGATGCGATAGTGGTTCATCAAGTTTAACATAACGTTGACGACCTGAAACAGACCAATGAAATAAAGAATGATGTCACAACTTCCTTACAAATAAAAATATTACTGAATTATCATTCCATCGAACGACAAGAACGATGTTGTTTTTGTCAAATTGAAAATAATACGTGCCGCGCGGGTCTTTCTTGATCGCCTTGATTGGAGCTCGATTTGATCGATTTTCCCGCACCGTGCCTATTACAAAATATCCACGGTCCGATAGCCGACACATCGGTTTATGACTTATGACAAAAATGTCAAACGTTACATTGTGACAAAAATGCACACCTCGACAGTGAATTCGTTTTACCAAATAATTTAGTGACGAAATTTCAGTTGAGAAGAATTCAGTCCTCGTTAGTGAATTCTTGTCACTGTTCCAAGAATTCACTTGACAAAAAATCATACCGCCCTTCTGCATACGGAATGAACTGGTAGAAATAACCGACAGAGGAAATGAGAAACCAATATTTATGGCCGAATGGGATCGGTTTTCCTTTTATGAACATTTCGCAACTGTGTGTTCCAAAATACGCAATAATTATTTCATAGATAGATGGATTATGGGTAAATACACCAAACTGCATACATTTTATATTTATCAGTTTATTTAGCGCTGTAACTTGTCATGAAATCGGTTGTCATAAACGTGAAGATTCTGCTTTATTTTTTCAATATATATATATATGAAAAAACATACCAATTATTTCCCACAGTTTCTTCTTTACAATTGCCAGCATTACTCCACTTTGATTTTATCGCATCAACCGTTGTTCGACGGCGTTTACGTTTACTAATAGTTTCTGCCGATGTGGATGCAATTTGTGCAACTTTTATCAATCTCTTCCGGCTTCTGTTATCATCGTTGTAAACATATTGAATATCGAATGAACCAGCTATTTAATTTGGTTATTTATTCTTGTCGTTCAAAATAATGAAATCGTCATCAGGCTGTCAGTAATTTCTCCATCTTTAGGAACTATAATAAAGTTCACTTCGCTTGCAGCTTCCACATTAACTCCATCTTCATCTTCTGACCACTCGGTTCAAATAATATTTAACAATTCGACTGTAGTTAATAACTTTATTGAACTATTCATGTTGACAAACTATGTACTGCGACCAAAATATATTTAAACAATACCGCAAATGGCAAATAGCGGAAATAACTGTATTGAAATAAAACGACAAATTGTAAAATAGAAAATGTAAAAATAGCTTAAAATACCAATACATATACACATAATATATCTGTATTGACAATGATAAACAGAACAAAGGGGAACAAAGTACCCATGAAAAATCTCAGATGAGTAAGCAGGTAAGTCAAAAATTCCAACGGGAACCAACTTCTAACATATGTCCTCTAAGGCCATCACCGCAATAAATTGCACCTTTACCTTATACTTACTTCCTCCCTTTTTCATAATCTAATTCCCTTCCTCCCTCTATCTTTCCCAAGCTCATTTTATTTCTCTTCTTCCTTCCCCCTCCTCCTCATTAAATTCAGCTAATTATATGGTACGTCCTGTTGAATTTGCAATTGGAACAAACAATAAAGATCTTAAATTTAAAGCCTTATTGCATATGAAAAATTATCAGTGATTATTGAAAGATCAAAAAAAAATCCATATGAAACTAAGCGCTAAACTGCGTTTTTCCAAAAAAAAATAATATTATATAATTAAAATGAACATATTTACAAAAAAGTTAACTCAATCTTGAAATGTTCATCTTCTATACAAAAACATATTCGCGTGCAGCGTCTGCATGCAAATTATAAGTTTACAATTTGCATGCAGACGCTGTCTCTAAAGACCAGCAACTTTTCCTAAAATGTATAGTTTTTATTCGCTTCCTCGAAGAAGCAAACTCTAGACAGTGAGATTTTTTATAAAAAATAATGTCATACCTATCTGGAAATAAATAAAAAAACAAGTGTTAGCGCACACGCCCTCACCAACTTTATTTATAAATATTTTAATACACGGCGGATTTAAGTGGTTTAGTTTTGCATGTTATTGAAGCTAAGATTTTTCAAAGTTTATGCTCCAATAAATGTTTCCTATACGTATTACATACGAGCACACCCTCGTGTTCCTCTAACGATGATGACATGTACATTTTTGCGTACCTGCGTTAAATGTATAGCTGTGACTTGGAGAGTTTCACTCACTGAACTTTTTGCATGTGATTTTATACGTATATCGTATATTTTATCTCGATGTGATACAAACACTTTGAAAATTGCATCTTGTATCAAAAGACGGGTGCTCGAAAGTCTTAGAGAAACTATCATCCATTGAAATCTTTCGTGACTTGTACGCTCTTTTTTTATGAATATCGTAAAATGCATTTTTTAAATCGCGCAAATACAGAAGTTTCGTAAATTCATTATAACGTTTTGTAAAACATTCGAATTGTGGTTTTATTTCAAACTTAAAGCTGTAACTCTTGTAAGAATATTATTTTGAAATTTATTGCTGAGCACACTTACACATATTTGCATGTACCAATGTACCATATATATATATACAGTATATACAAGTAGATATTAACACTAAAAGCGCAAAACTTTGAAAGTGCCCTGGTCCGTTGAAGAGTATGTGTAACAGTGGACGACGGTGTTTCCTGTTTCATTGTGCAAACACTGATCGCGCCATCGTATCCATTATCAAATTAGGCCGATGCACATCTCCCGCATCGATGGACTCAGCAACGGCATTGTAGAGCAGTTGTGGTATAATTCGTATGTGTTCTAAAATTACTAAACGTGTAATCATATTTTCAGTACAGCGAGTAAGTTCCACTTGCATCAGAATTCCCTTCATCGTAAGAACGGTATGTATGTATACGTAATTCTGTAATGTGAGTGCTCTAGTGAGGGTAAATAATGTATTTTATGAATATTTGTATATGTTCACTGTATAGAGTATTCTGGTGTATATATTTATAATTGTAGAATATGTACTGTAATTTCATATATTCGTATTTTTGTTATGTAAGTTCAAGATTTATACAAATTCATACATTTTGAACGATTCCCTCTGATGAAGATGTAAGTTAGCTATATCAAAATAAAAAAAGATATAAACAACAATATCACTCAGATTCTACTTCATTCTAGATTTAAAATAGTATGTGCTCGGATTTTGCTCAATTAATTTTAAATATATTTTAACTATTTATACATAAAAGGCAGGCTAGCCGAGTTGGTTAACGCGTTGGCTGGTATAAGTGAGGTCGCCGGTTCGATGATGGCCGGCAGACCGAAGTGTATTTCGAATGTAGCACTTTAAATCAGTAGGTTCCTCTTGCTATTAATAGCTTATTTCTGAAATAGGTTATTGATTTGGAATAACGG
>JANSTU010017986.1:0-14027 GCA_027564075.1 Bolitophila hybrida
GTTGTTAGAGTCGCGTCAGGGCAAATTAAGACTCCTAACCATCGGGGATGTGTTGTTAGTGTTAGAGCACAGTAGCTAAAATAGGAGTAGCACAGCACAAACAGCACATTAGCATGACTTGACCAGTCGTGTGAACCCGTAATGGTCAATTAATCCGTTGTGTGACATCGCACACTGGCCCTATGTCCTAAAAGGGATTACAGGATCCAATGAGATGATGAGATTATTAATTCAACAATCACCTAGTTTCCTCAATTCTCTATTTGCTTCATTGCATCCTCTTTATGCTCAATATACCCTAAATATTTTTAATTTTTCTCTTTCCTCACAACTTTTTACATATCTCATTTCAACTCAAAGACTTCAGGCTAATTAGTATACTGCCATCTTTATCAAATTCCCCAAGGTCATGCAGAACCAAATTACAAGCTATATAGAGTCGCATGCTCTTCTTACTGATTTCCAGATGAAGTCACAGCACCTATATAGCCCTCTCAAAGTTGCCGATGTCGTACGCAGCCAACGTGATTCGAAAGTGCTGCCCATAAGTGATGAAAGCGAAGAAGAAATGCCAATGAAAATAAATAAAAAGAGCAGCAATACACGAATTCGTGTATTCGCGGCAGCATAGAGTGCTTATTTCGAAGTGTGCTAATAAATTAAAAACTCTTTTGTTATGTAACCCTGCCGACCCTGTGGACAAACGGACATTATCGTCATCGCACGCCCGAGAGACAGCGGCAAACATCCACTAGCGTTAGAATAAAGTTTTAAAGGATACTTGAGTACCATATGTCAGAGCAAAGTAACATTATCATTAATTTATAAAAATATGAAAATATATTATACAATATACACGTTTTTAAAGTTTCTAGTTTTTAAAAAGTTTTTTTATAATTTTAGTTTTTTTTTAGATTATACTTTTATAAATGGCGTATAAGGCTTTTATAGTTTGAAAATTATTAATTATTATTTATTTTGTGTTGACTAATACAATTCATTACCACTTTAGCCTTGTGAATTGGTGCATTGAAATATGAAATCGTCACCAATCAAACTTTTACCTTCTGGTAATATGACGTCAACAAACAATTTTCGGTAAACTTCAGCATTAACTTTTCCTTTCAGTATTAGAATTTTTCCAACTCCATATGATGATATGCTCCCCCAGACCAGTATTCCTTGCTCAAAGTTTTTTAATGTTGAATTTGTGCACTTGAAAGACAGCTCTTTCCTAGTACGTCTCCAAACGAAAATTCTACCACGTATCATCGATTCGTCAGTCCACAGAACTTTATTCCAATATGTAGGTGATTTTAAAACATGTTCCTTATAAAATCGCATTCGTTTTTTTAAATTAATTTTTCTAACGAATGGAACTGTCCGTGCAATTCTTCCGTACTTATTTCCTTCGTGTAATCTGCGTCGTATAGTGTGTACTGAAGGAACCAATTTTGCGAGCATTATTTTATTTTCCCTTTCAGTTGTTTTTCTTGTACGTCCTGGATGACAAGCCGATCCTACTCGGCCTTCATTATATATATATATATTATATATATTATATATATATGCATGAATTACTGTTTTTTTTCAAAGAGCGCTGCAATTTTTCGAAAGGATTGACCTTAATTTTATACATTTTTTCATATTTTGGTTTTTAACCTTAGAAATTGACAAAGAATCTAAAAATATAAAGCATTAGTTTTTATGTTAAGGCCTAAGTGTTCATATGAACTTTTTTATTTTTTTAAATTTACTTACTTGATTTTGGTTGTAGAACACTATAGAACAATTTGTTTTTAAAAATATTTATGTTATTACCAGTAAAACAAATGAAACAAATGCTGTTAACTAATTTTTGCAACGTCATTAATAAATGACATTTAGAATATGCTATTTATTACTTCGAGGTCATCACATATATAGTCATTATAACGGCATATCGGTAATTTCAAACAGTGTGTTGGATTTGACATCAAATTAAATTGAGTTTGTGCGACGGATATTGGTGTATTTTAGGCATATACATATTATAAGGCTGTGTTAACTTACTTTTGATAGGTACTGTACCTAGTAGCCATGACTTTTTATCTGTGTCATCTGTTATGTCTTTCAGGTACCTTCGATCATTAGAATATGTTGCTGCTGCCAAACGCCAAATTGGCAGAACACACTTCGATCGTGTGGGTATTTCCAATTGATCTTCGATTAGATGGAATGTCTCCAACAACACATCTTAGTTTAAACGAAACTTCCTTATGAAGCTATAAAGAAGATGAAACAATACAAATAATTAGAGTTTGTTTTAATTTTTGATATATGTACATTATTTATTCTTTATTCTTTGCCAGCGGCAAACTATTGCGCTATAATACCCGAGATACCCGAAGATCTTTTGTAAGGTCTTCCCCTATTTGGCATTTTCAGTTTAAACTAATGACGACATATATAACATAACATATAGTATTGCATTGTACAAAAACACAAAAATAATAAAATAAAAACACCCAAGAACGATACCAACATTTCGAACTTCACCTCTATATTTCTAAATAAGGTGGACAAAACAAAACAAAAACAATAGTCACACGCAAAAGAGCTACGATGAACAATAAAATGGAATCTTTGATACATAAAGCAAACATACAAATCCCAAAAAAGCAGTAGTACTACTAAAAAACCTACACCGAAATCTTCAAACATTGATGACACAATAGTAGATATCGAAACTAGTGACATGGTAAAAAATGGAATAAGACATGAAATAAAACCGATTTTGAAGAAAACAATCGACAACAACACACACAATAGCCCAGGAACACAAGAAATAATAAAAAGTCTAAAGATGCCTTGTACTTGAAAGCTGACAAAGGTAATTCTTTAGTAATTTTATACATGCAAGATTATTATGATATAATGAATAAAACTATACAAGAAGGTAAGTACGAAAAGATACCAAAAACCCATTGCCAAAAAAGATACAGCATCTGCAGCTATTTTTTAGATATCTCTATGCACCGATATCTATCTTGCTATTTATATTCGGAATCGTGAGTTATCAACGCTATCATACACGACTATGGCTATGATATTACTATATAATTACAATTCACACATTTTAAATTTACTTTAATTTTTATAAAAAGTGTGAATTTTACCTCATGAAATCCATAACTACATTTATTTCTTCTTATCGAAGGCCTCGTTGCTTATGTCCTTGCTGGCAATCGCCCGTGTCGAGTAACCATTGGCCGAGTGTGCAATTATTAATTGCCGAATTTTGGCGCTTATCGAGCGACTTTCGAGCTTTGAAAGAGAAGAATCTTTTACGTAGACGACAAAGAGCTCATGCTAAAAACGATGCTTTCAAGCATGATTATAAGTCACTATAACAAATGTTTTATACGCCATCAGACCTACAGAGCTATGTAAAATATGGGCCCGAAATAGATAACTTATGTAAGTTTAAAAAAAAAGTTTTCTTCATGTAAACTGAAGTTGAAACTTTAAACGCGTTTTTCTCGAAATTGTATTTTTGAAATCGGTGACCAAAATTACTCGAAAACTACTCAACCGATCTCTTTGAAAGTTTACAGGCTTATTAAATACATAAAAATGTAGTGTTTGATTTTTCAAAAAAATGAAAAGGGCAAAAAAAAAACGTTTTTTTTTAATGAAATCATTTTTTTTACTTTACTGTCCGCCAAGGTGTTCTATGTATGTACTTTAAGATGATATATTGATCGTTTAAAAAAATAGTACGTTTCGTTAAAAAAATCATGAAAATTACCTATTTTTTGTGCTTCTAGTGGGGGTAACCCCTTAAATAATATAGGAATAATTTAATGCGACGATACAAACATTTCCTTATTGTTTCTTAAAAAACGCCATTGTAAACATTTTCTTTTTTCGCCCATTACTATTTAAATAATTATAAACTTTTCCGCTTTTTACATTACAAATACGTTTCTTTCAATTGAATATTGCAATCATATACACAAAAAAAAACTTTAAAAAGTCTATTAAATAAATTCCAAAAATGTGTATGTTCGCATGTCATCTATTTTTATATATCTAAATATAAAAAAGTACACATATATACACACAATTTAAAAACTGTCTGGTCAGCTCTTTTTTCCACTCAGCATCCGCTGTATGGCACTGTAAATGTAATTTCTATTTTATTTTCACATTGTATAAAAGCTTGCCCGTCCATTACGAATTTCAAAACAACATTATTTAACCGGTGCATATATGCGTAGGTGGTGTACATATATATATATATATATATAATTATATATATTTATATGTGCATGTACAGTTAGTTGTATACATATATAAAGTATACGTTTATACGAACTGTGTAGCGTGTAATAGCACTTAGTTTATATAAAAAGTTTGCGAGACGATGAGAGTGTGTTTGTATGTATATGTGTAGCCAATGTTCACGTATGCGATGTTAAATTGAATTGCATAAAGCTTGCGCAACGGGTGTACCGTATACAGAAACATTTACAAGCACCTGTCCCACCAGCCCTGTATTTTGAAACAAATTTCAAATTAATAACTTTAAACGCTGAAATTTGCTCGATACTCAAATGGGCAATGCTGCGGAATGAATGACGTGGACGCATATTGGGCACCCTCTGCAAATCTGCATTGTGCGTGAATACTAAAAGTTTTTGCCATTGTGCATAGAAAATTTTGGAGCTTGATGTGCTAAAAGCCGAAACGTTAATAAATTTGTTTTGTTTGCAACTTTTAAATGCTAAAAATAAAATCGACAAACAAAGTAGCAACTTGATATTTTGCATATATAAATGTAGACACAGGGCGACTACATCAAGCAGGTCCAGCTTCCAATTATCGACCCCAATTGGAATCAGTGGTATAGAATGGATCGATCGGGACGTTTTTGAAGTGACCGTATTGACTCCTTTTCTTAATGGACAATACTGGACAATTATATATTTAGTTATACCCTATCTGCTCTAAATAATTTACGCAAAAATATGACTATATTAATGTACTATATGTACGGCTTGTCGGTTTCTCATTAGATGTGTGTTTTTGTTTACATTTTACAAGCACCGTTATAGGTCAACTCGCTAAAAAAAACACCACACGTTTATGCAATATAAGAATATACGTTTTATTGAAATTGTTTCGATATAAATGATGATGGAATATATATAATGAGGTTATATGTTTATTGATTACATTTTATTATTATGTATTATTATACAGGTTTTTTTTGTTCCCAGAATAATCTCAGCAATTTTAGAAAGCCCAGTCGCAGACGTAAGGGCTCATACTTCAATAAATTGATACTGCTTTTGACTAAAAGTCAATCCGCCTTGGAAATGGTGTGTTATACTGAAACAATATAATGCTGAAATTATTTCTGAAACAATTCCTAAAAAAATAGCGGAAAGCGTGTTTAAAAACGACACAAGATAAAACTACCAGCAAAAGCTTCGCATGGAAGTCCAAGAATGTTTGGATAGTACCGGTCAGCCAGTCAAAAAAGAAGTCATTCTAAGCAAAACTCCGAATGTAGAATCTAGTCAACAATTTTGCAGAAACTATTGAACGGTCACTGAAGAAAAAAGGCATCTCATCTAAATGGATATAGTTCTTCATTTGAAAGTAGTATTGATTTTAGATAAATTGTGCAGCAATTTCATCGATAAAAAGTAACTCTAAACCTAAGGTCGGGAATTGTACAATTTTGCGGCAGCCGAAGAGAATGAGTTGACATTCGTTGGCTATGTGCTAGCTAGGTTTGTTTCCGTCAAATTTTGTCAGAACCGATTTAAGTGTTAAACCCGAGTCCTTGCGAACGGAAACCAATAAAACTATTATATATATAAAGATCTATATAAAGATATGTACATCACATGTACGTTAGTTTATTTTATTTTAAATGTTCATTGTTTTAATTTAAATAATAATTACAGGATAGCGATGATGATTCCGATTATTTACAGTGATCATCACCCAACTTGGTATGAATACAAACAAGGTACTTCTGTATAAACCTTATGGAAGATAGTTTGTGGTCCAATTTAAACACGGTACTCCAATAAATTGATACTGCCATAATGTAAATGGGGTCTACCACCACAAACGTCAAACTGCGTAAGAGATTCTCTTACATAAGGACTGCTATGATTCGTGTACATTTTAGACATCTCTTAAAATGTATACGCATCATAGCAGCTCTTACGTAAGATAATTTTTTTTTTATTTTTTATCGATCAATAGATCAATTACAATATTACTTTGACCATATATGTTTATAAAAATTACCTAAAAAAAGTATTTTTGTATTAATTATTTATTATTATTTTTTTATTCGAAAAACACTTCGGTGCCGAAAATCAAACCGGTGATCGCTCATTCTCAAGTTAAACGTTGTCCCACTCGGAGAGTATACATTATACAAAAAATGTGGCCAATACTGCTTTGAATTTTACAAATTTCTTTAATATGAATAAAAAAATACATATACCGCCTATTACACAACGTATATTACTAAACTACCCTCCAAATAATTATATCTTTTGCTTGATATACCAGAATATATTATATGATATATTTTATATTATATACCGCTTGAAAGCCGCCCTCAAAATCACTCGCTCTCGCACTCACCAAAACTCAGCTTTTGCGTCTTCTTTTCGATTATCTATTTTGAAGAATTGTAATTTAAGTGGTTTTTACTTAAAATGTGTAATTACTTTGATGCCGAGAGTATATATTATATACTTGAATATGCGAAGCTCGAAAAATATTTTATATGTTTCCAAGAATAATCGTTATTATTGCCTTCATTCGCACACAAACACATATTTTACTACTGCTTTTTATATTTACATACATATGGATAAATATAATGTTATGTATGAATTTTTAAAATAGCCATAAAAACACATTGCACCAGGGACATCGTGTCGGGAATTTGAGCGTTGAAAAAAAGGGATTTATTATCGAATAACCTGCGTCTGTGTTCGATGCGATTTCACAGTGTTACACAGAATGTGATGATTTACCTGTTATTTTCTTTACTGCTACATTTATGTTCCAAACACAGAATTTATGTGAATGGAAAGTTATATAAATCATTATCGTGTATACATTTACATATACACATTCATAACATGCTCGTAAACATGGAATAATTGAGCCGCAATTCTATAAAAAAAATACCTTCTAGATATAATTGCAGCTTATATTTACAGTGTACGTAATCCGTTGTCATGGCAACTGCATCTGCTTGTTATTCTCGGCACTGTCCCTTATTATACAGCGAAACCGAAAATATACTATTCCTTATGTGCCACCCCATTCAAACTCCCTGCCACATGTATACACATATACAGAACACACACACACACCAATATAGGAAATATACATAATATAACATTTTTATATAACTTTGCTATACGCATAAAATATGAGATTTTCGTATTTCTGCATGAAATTGTGAGGGTATGTGTGTGCAACTTTTTAATGCTTTGTATTATATATAGTACAATATCGAATATTATATATGTTTAAGGCATATAGAGTTCTCAAACAGAAACGCACTATACTCGAATCCTAATATAAGTTCAAAAGTATAAAGTTGATACATCGTTTAGTGTTTACTTATATTTTATTTACGTGCAGATTTCCAGGATCAATTGAAATTATCATAATTCGCAATGGAGGTGTAAATTATATATTCTATGTGCGGTTGGAAAATGAAGATTACTCGCTGAATATCTCTGTAAATTATTAAAAAAGGTTCAAGAAATTTTAAGGTTTATATGTGTCTTATATATTCTTGCTATTTAAAGATCCAATATTGAAGCCTTACGTTTCTTGCGGAAAGTATAACTATATGATTAAATAATAAACGATTGTGTTATCGCCTTCAAAGTGGGTCCCTTTCAAAATAATTCACTTATGCCAATAAATAATCCAATCATCAAGCATTTTTTGGAATCAACTTAATTTAAGTTTTATATAATTGTCATAGCCATTTCAGTTGAATACGGTGGTTTATCGATGATATTTGTAAAGTTTCTAGCCTGAAATTCATTCATACATTATTCTTTTTATGCGCATATTTTATTTTTAATGATTTCACATTAATCTCTAATCATTTTGTAGTACTAGAATTTTGGAGCTAAAACCTAACAACCACATTTTAGAAATATGCATTTAAAACGGCTACAATGGGGCTAGCGGGGATTTCGATATCGATATCGATAGGTAATTTAAAAACATATAATATAATAACTAAAACAAATAACTAAATCCGACTATCCTTAAGGGCTTAAAAGGGTCTTTTGAGTGAAAAAATATAACATTTTTGTGTTTTTTTCTCTGTTCCCTTATGACATATACATTACACAATAAAGTGTATTTTGAAGTATAATTTCGGAAAGTTTGAAGTAAAAATATTCAAAATTCAGCCGATGGTAGCCATTTTGCAGAGACGCTGTAGACTAGAAGCGCCTTGCGGTGTCCATCGTAATTTGATGTAGCTTTATCTAAAAGCAAACATTAAAAAAGAATTCATTTCATCATTCACAACGAGGCCCCAACGATACCCACATTTTTTTTTAATTTCTCATTTTTTATAACGTTGGAGCATATATGTGTAGAAAGAGTGCACAATTAGAAATCGATCATTTGCATATTCGCTGAGTTCTGATGGGCACCGGCTTTGAAAACAACATTTCGTGAAAAACGCGTTTAAAGTTTTACATACATCTATTATACGTGTATAAGATGAGAATTCTCTTAAAATCATATCTATGTCATTTCATCGCCAACTTACTAGAAATATTAACACAATACTTAATAGACTTTGTACTATCGAATGACAATTTGATAAAAATTTAAAATAGAGCGTCGATATCTTTTTAAAATAACACGCATGGTCTTTATTTGGAATATTTTTAGATTTTTAACGTCACTGTCTTAACAAAAAAACAACACAGATGATCAGTACTCTAGATGTAGTTCTATTAAGCCCGTCTCGGCATTTTTAAATACATCCCTAATTGCCATTTATCCAGGTACTCATTTCATTTATTTTAAATATAACGTTATCTTAGTCTTTAATCTTTGTCTTAAGTCTTAGTCAGCAAGCTTAGAAGCGGGCCAAGAAACTTGTGGTACTCCAAATGAGTTCAATCCTTGTCCTGATCTAGCAGTTTCAAAGCATGCTTATCAACTCCTAAGCCATTGGTTTTCCAGTTCTTGTTCACCATATTTGACCACCTTGACGCTTGGATGATATTGTTATCGTGCACACTAAATTGTTGTTTAAAATTTATTTCGATTATCTTTTCATGAATTGATAAAAATATATAGTACGGAATTATTCAGACTTTTTGGTGTTTTTAGTATTTGGTATTGGTATCAGTAGACATTTTCCAGTCTTCAGGTACAACTCCAGTCTGTATTGTTTGCTTAATACGAAATAATAATATATATAATTTAAAAGATTACCTTTATTAAAAATTGGTAATTGTTAATTGAATTTTAATAAATTTGCATTACAAACACTTGAGTTACAAAAATACAATTTTAAATATTAAACAAAAAATTACAAATATTTATATATAATAAAAACTGATCACTGATTATTATATAATATTTAAAATACGTATCAATACCGCGCTTTCCTATTTGTATTGGGCATCCTCACATACGAAAGCAGCTAAGTTTTGAAGATTTTAAGGACACAAAAACGAGAAGAGAGATTTTGTATTGAGTAGGTGCCCGGGGCAAGTTCAAGAGAAACCAACCGCAACCATAAAGTTCGGCAAGATCCGTGCAGCACCCTACTTGATTGCATTGCAACCCTGGTTTGCGAAATAGTCGCGTGTAGTCCAACCAGCATCGTCAGCCATGCTTGCGCAATAGCAACATCGGACCGGAGCATCGTCCCAGCCCTTCTTGCAGAATATGCAGGTGCAGACAAACCATCACACAGCACACGTTCTCGCCACCTGGCAATATCAACTTGCGGCACAGCCCACAAGGTAGAGGACCTGACCATCCGAAGACGCTATTTCACACGTTCGCCGAGCAATTTCAACAGCGAAAATCATGTGCGTCCGTACAGGCGTACGAGGCGACAGTTCACGGCGAGAGGGTAGTAGTTCTCTTTGAGGGTTGCTGGCGCTTAAGCTCTCTTGGCCACGTGTTTATTTTAGTTTTTTTTGCCGACAATTAAAGGTTTTTATACAATACTAATGCACATAATTGAATGATTTTTTTGGATAAGTTGAAATATAACTAAATTGCGATGTATAAAAACATGAATAATAGCAATTTATCGTTATATTTTTTGAGAAAATGTGTTACTGAAAAGCAGTAAAAAAGTATACTTACAATTCATCCATACATCAATCCTTCAGATTGTTAAAATATGTTTGATTCTATTCTATCTACTTCTAGGAACTTTCATAATCGTCTCTATGCGAGCAATTAATTTACTCTCAATGGCAAAGTGCATCCCTACAACTTCCAAAATGATGCTGGACAGGCTGTTACCGTCAACGTAGATCGATACTGCGAGATGATAACTCTCCTAACTCGCCGCAATTAAACGGCCTCGGTGTGCATTAATAGCATAAAACTATATTTCCAATAAAGACAATTTGATTCATTCAATGATTTCTGGGTGTTTTATTTTCTTTCAAAGTTTTCGGCCAAAAAAATACCCTGTAAGGAAATTTATATTTTCGACCGGTCTTAATTCATTGTATACATAATGGCTCTAATTTATGTTACATTTACAAATCAAATTAAGAGGATTCTTAACGTTAATTTTTAACATATTCAGATTATATTTGAATCGTTTATTCTAATAAAATCGAATAATATTATATATATATATATATATATATTATTCTTCCAATATATCATTAATTTTAATTTTAGTTACCTAATAATAATAATTTCAAAAAAGTAGGGTATTTCTATTTCGGGTAGTTTTTCTTCAATCGTTGTGTTTATGTTATTGTATTTTTTATATATATATTTTCATATAACAGATAATATAAAATCAATTCATTGATCGTCGGTTGTCTCCAATTCGCGAAGTGAGCACAATGAAAATGAGGAAATGTTGACAATCTAGAATCTATAAATAATCAAGAGTAAATCGTCCGTTGAAATAGACTATAGAATTAGAGCCTTATGAGCGTGTGTGTGTTCACCGAAAATAACCTCTTCACCCGGCAGGCAGCATCATCAAATATATAAGGTTGGCTATAAACTCCCGGATTTTGGTTGGCATTTGTTTCCCCTTGCCCTAAAAACTTAAGAGGATAAAACGTGTGCACATAAAATGTATATACATGTATATATGCATGTATATATATATATATATATATATTGTATATGGATACGGGTGTATGAACCAAATATAAAAGTGTGCAAAAGCATATAGTAGATGTAGGGTGAATTTGAACAAACGATAAATGATTACGATTAGGTATACTCACACAAAGATATAGTACGTATAAAATGGGGTGCGTGTGCCTGTGTGTGGTGTATACATGGACCAGAGCGAGACAACTACCCCTCTCAGCTGAAAATCTGTGCACTGTGCACATCTGTGCATGTATACACGCTAGTGTGTTGTTTGGTTGTTCGTTGCGGGCTTGGGTGGCTGCTGGCACCATTTTTACTCCCATCTGTGCAAACTACCGCCACCGCGTCGTGCCGCTGCCTCGCCGCACACTTGCGCCCTTATACGCGTTACCAGACACCATTCCTACCAACCGCAAAGTGCGACATTTATACCGAACTAAATAAATATTATTTGCGATATATTTGGTGTTCTGGAAAAGTGTGTGTACTGTGTATGTGTGCACACACGGGCCAAGAGAGCGGGTGCGTGCGTTTATGTACCGTTAATCGTGTTCTACTTAGTATTGTTTACAGTTGCGTGCAGTGAATGCGCTAGTGTTTTGCGTCTATTTTATTCTATTTTATTCAATTTTATTGTGTCTTAAAGGAGTTATTTGGCATAATTAGTCAATGTTAAGAACAGTTTCTGTAATTTGTATAAACATTCTGTAGTGAACATTGGTGAAAATATTTGACATATTCGGTAGATACAAGATTTCAAGGCTTTTCAGTAAATGCACTTTGGACTTCTCGCTGTTTTAAAGGTACAATATTTTATTTTTAAATAAAAATGTTATAATTGTAAAATTTAATTAGATTAGAAATTTATTGTGTTATATAGAAATAAATCTGATTGCCTACTGCGCAGTACCCATCTAGTGGCAAATCGTTAAATTAAATCTAATGCAATTAACAAAAGTGGTTTGTGTACATGATATTGTGTATTTTTTGACAGTAATTGTTGTATAGATGGCGCATACTGACATCTAATGTCAAATATGTTTTTGTTTATATTTAACTTTTTTTACCAAACTAGGACATTTTTTTTTCATTGGTTTATGAGGTTTCCTAATAATCTCTGAGATGATCATTTTCATCCAAAAACGAGCTTCGTCGCTGAAGGTGTTTTTTGTTGAAATCTGGGTATCCTCTTATAATAAAGTTGTATCATTTGCACGTGTTGCTCGATGCTGTAACTTACCGTGGTTATTTGTCTTTAGTGACGAATAAAATACAGAATTGACAGAAGCAGCCTCAACAAATGGCTGTCATGATCTGCTAAATTTACCTATTCTTATTGGAAAACTCATGGACGTAAAAAAAAACCGCACGATTATATTTGTTTGTATGGCATTTGAATTATAGCCATAGCCGAGTGAGTTAACGCGTTGGCCTGGCTTTTGGGAGGTTGCCGGCTCAATCCCGTCCGGCAGACCGAATTGTTTTTCGAATGTAGCACTTTAAATCAGTAGGTTCCTCTTGCTATTAATAGCCTATTTCTGAAATAGGTTATTGATTTGGAATATCAGGAAATTGATGCCATCAATTAATATATACACACGCACCCTGTATAGAACAATAAGTGTTATGATGGCGTTGACGATTGTTAATCGCACACATTTCAAAAGCATACTTTTATTATTTTTATTGTACGTTTTTTAATTGCTAAAGGTACAAAATTAAATAAATAATAGTATTTTATTATTTATTATTATTTTTTTTATGAACAATTTTAAATTTAAAGACATTAAACTTGATAGATTGAAATATGGAATAATACACCATTGCAAACGAGCGCAAAGGGTCTTCAAATGGAGATTGCTACAGAACAATGCTTCCACTCGTGGGCGCGGAAACAATAATGTGTAAATAGTATTTTAGTAAATTGTTGTCATTTATCCGAATCGAGCTGAAATGTATCAATTGTTGGCCGAAACGATTTGCATTGATTTGTCATTAGAGAATCAATTTTTATATATTGAATATTATTCTGCAATCATCGAAAATATTCTGTATTAACTCCTATAAATTACGTTATAACAAGAAACCAACGGAAAAATTATATATATCGTATAAAACACTTTTGCTGGTCCTGACATTTCGCAGACGTGCGAAGAATGAGCACCGAATTATCGAATTTTTGATGTACAATATTTATGACATATATATTTGTACATATTATATTGATTATACATGTTTATGTATTATTATTTACTATTATATTTTATAAATGTATATCTTGACAATTGAAAACAATTTTCTCTTTGCAGATAATGAATTGTATTCTGGAACTGTGGCTGATTTTAGTGGCAGCGACCCAATTATATACCGCGAGACACTGCAGACAGAACAATATGACAGTTTGAGTTTAAACGGTAATATACACGAAGAGAGAGACAATCTGCGGGCTATGAGCTTTTAATTTTGCAACAGAACGGACGTACTGTGCAAGTGACGTTCCAATGAAATAATTAAACTTTTTTCATTATATTTCAGCTCCGAACTTTGTTAGTTCGTTCACACAGGGCGACTTTGTCTACTTTTTCTTCCGAGAAACTGCAGTGGAATATATAAACTGCGGAAAGGTAAGTCACGCGTCGACA
>JANSTU010017997.1:0-14026 GCA_027564075.1 Bolitophila hybrida
ATATGTTTTTATGTATGTATGTCTGTACGCTTGTTCATAATTGGGTGCTAATGCGCGATTTACTTAATTCGAACCCATTTATTATAATGTAGCATTGTTTGAACTTCATCGTTTTATTGAGAGGGCGATCAAAGTAATGAGCATCAATAAATAAGAAACGCTCTCAAGCAATTCAGCATTTTGTGTGTGTGAGTGTGAGTTTTTTTAATATAAAACACGTACACCAAGGCACCATTAACAATCCAATATAATTTGATATGTATATATAATATATATACACACACACATACGCATATGTGTTTATATAAAACATGTTTCGTTAATGCGCGAAGGTCCATCGAGCCGGCCAATGCGCGCCAACGTCGATTCTTGGAAAAGCTATTGCTTTAATGACATGGACATACATTTATTGGAATGTCTTACCGATTTGTATATATGGGCAAATCGTAAACACAATACACACATATATTAATATCGTATAAATGGAACGACACACAGTTAATAATATACAAATGAACAACACGCACACATTCCAGCAAATAATGATTATAAAAAAGCAGGCTTATAAAGCATTGTTTACTAATACTAATATACTCGTACTTGTTTTTTTTTGTTCAGACTTAAGACCAGATATTTATAGTTATATATAAGATTTTTTTAATTTCTCATTAATAATGTCTTTAAATGTTTAAATCCGTATTGTCAAAACTAAAGCCTTTGCCTTTTAATCAAATATTTTAAAATTCTTTAAGTTGATGTACTACATTCCTATGGGGCTTGAAAATCGGGCTAGGCTTAAATGTTAAAAATTCATTATTCACTTTTTGCCGATTCCGATCTAGTCTGAGACGCTTTTTCACGTGGTGAAAACCAGAAAGACATCAGGCAACGTGGAGAAAAGGCAACAACTAACCAGGCCAAAAGTACATTTTTTTATTTGTATATTTTTTAATAAATCAAGTATAAATAGTATAATTTCTACTGATCTTATAAAAGTAAGGCTAGGCTGTTTGCGGAAACTTTTTACCTTTAATAATTGACGATCATTTCATGTTTACTCCTATATACACACAAATACAGAAAAAATAACTTTTCCCCTATCTCCCTTTAGGGTTGTCGGATTTTATGTATCTTTTTTTATGTAATGGGTTGACCTACTCTAACTTTTTTTGGCATGTAAGCCTCTTTTACATAGACCAGGTGACATATAACTATACAATTATTACAGTTTGAAGGGTTAACACGAAATTCTGATTGGCCTTTTGAGTACAGAACCAAATGTAATAAAAAATAAATAAATAAAAAATATATATTATAGCGGTCATACAATTTTACGATACCATTTTTATAGTACGCCTTGGATTTAGATTTATTTCCAGCAAGCATTCTCTTGAGATCTTAAAACAAAAAAAGTCGCTGGGGGCTAAATATGGGGAATATATTGGGTGGGTAAGCAATTTGTAATCCAATTCATTCAATTTTGTCATCGTTTTCATTGATTTGAGACATGTTTTACGGTGAGCTCACGCGGCACCCACTTTAAACAGAGCTCTCGCATATCCAAATGATCGTGTGAAATGGTGAAAACACTAACATCTGATATCTCTACAATGTCAGCAAGCTCGTCCACCTTCAATTTGCAATCGTTCATAACCAATTTTTGGATTTTTGTTTATGTTTTCTGGAATAACAGCCCCATTTGTATCAATGGAGCAGAGTTCGGATAATGTTTATCAAGCCATTGTTTGGTTTCCTCTGTATTTTTTTCATCAAAAAGCAATGCGCTTCATTAAAACTCGAAATTCATTTTTTTCAAAAACGAAAGTTGCTTTACACAAAATGCAATAACTCACGAATAAATAGTCAGATTGCTGTCTAATTTATACACGTATGGTTTAAAGGTTAGTACTAAATAAAATTCATATGGATCTATGTGTCATCCTATTGACTTATTGAATGACCTAGTAAAGGAGCCATTTTAAGTACTTTAAAAGGAAATGATTTTCTTTGGTTTCTTTGGTTCTTCTTGAATTCATCTTTTTCAGAGATGAATTTCATACCTTTATATTACAATAATCTGTCTAAAGAAGACGTCTTTCTGACTTGTATCTTATTTATCTTTAATCAATTGTATGAGAATTAAGGAAATAGCAATGTCCACTAAATATAAAACTACCCGTAGCAATTTCCAAATATTTTTTTATATTTATCATTATTATTTTATTTATTATTACGTTCCATTTGGGTAAGATGTTTGTCACATTTATCAGATGTATTTCATTCTATTGGATATGAATTTCATACCTTTTAGATTTGAAATTCAGTACAGTTTCGTGGGCGAATATCATTGGTCATTATTGGGGATGAAAAAGGATGAACTTTAATTTTTAAGTGTGTAAGAAGAATGGGCTATTACCAAAAACTTTCAGCATGGTTTTTCCGGTCTATAAGAGAAGAATATATACGGCTAATAAACGATATTTAAAGGAGGATATTACCTCAAAAAATTAATGCTAATAAAAAATGTGGTATTCCATTAGCCTAAAACAATGTGTTTCAGGACATAATAAATAAGGCTTCCAACAGTTTCAAATTTGAAGTGTTTAGGCTTAAATTATAATTTCACAATGGAAAATTGATGCCAAATTTTGAAATTCATTTTTTGTTCGATTTTAAACGGTTTTATCAAATTAATTACGATACATCTAAAACTACTAGATTTGAAAATTTTCAATTATGATCGCATAAAATGTATCTAGTAAATATCTTATTAGAATAAACAGTTCACATGAATGGATACAATTGATGATCATCGCCATTTTTATCACTTTCTCGTGATTGTTGTGTCGATCGCTCTGTATATGGAATTTGCTCGCGTGCACTTGCCCGCAATTCTGTATTGCCGTGCCGATCAGTTTTGTATATACATGTGTATATTATTATATAGATAAATTCTTCTGTGAGACCGTATTCGATTTATATACACGCACAAGTACTTAACTCGACGACACTGTAACATTCCATTGCCGCGTACATTTTATCCGCGGAAAATCACCGCGTCGAGCCGCATTCCAGACTACTCTCAATGTGTGTGTGTGTTTGCGCGCGGAATCTTTCTCCTTCATCGAACTGGGATCTTAATGTATAAACGTGGATAATTTTTGTATGTATATTTATTTTGGCATGTATAAACATTATTATGTTATTATTATTATATATTTAATATTATATCAAAAATAATTATTAATACAATGAAAGCTATTCTTCAAATATTTGAAAGAAAATTATAATAATTTGTATTTTTTTAGAAAATTATAAAAATTCAATATACCATTCACATATTCACAAGTAAAATCAAGACTAAGATGAGTTAAGTTATTTGTATGCAAAGGTTTCAATTAGATAAAAGTATATACATAATTCGAAAGACTTAAGAGTGGTATTATATTGAATACGCTAATAAGTGTACCGTAAATATTAAAATGATAATTGTGTGATTTTAATAGTGTTCTACAAATACCGTGAATAGGGGGCAATATACAGTATATTTTTTGTATACAATTTTACATATATAATATATACAGAATAATAATAATTATTGTAAAATGAACTAGTTTTTCGGTTGTACTTGTGCAGAAAATGTGCGCAGGCTAGGCAGCAGCAATATAACGTTTAAGATAATCGAAGGTCAAGTTATACATATATTTTATATATATTATACATTTAAACGAACGCAGATCTTGTTCAATTAACATATTTATATTGAATTCGTATTTATACGGTTGTAATTGGTCTATTGTGTGCTTAAATCGTTTTTTTGTGAGTTGTATTTTTTTAGTAGTGTTATATACACAATACAAAGAAATAATATGCACACGGATGATTTTTTTTGGAAACGTATATTCATCTCGAATTGCTTGCACGCGCTGTTAAGAAACAATGCCACAGACGGGCGCATGAGAATCACTTCAAATGAATTGTTTTTTAAACATGCTCATTTATGATCAAATAAATTGTGAATATGTGTATTTGTGTTTATGAAATGATTGCTGTATTTAAAGTGTTGTATTTAAATATTTTCACACGCACAAAACAAATGATTGGAATTTATATAGTACATATATCTGTGTGTGTGTGTGTGTGTGCAATGTGCATGTTTGTAATATGTACATATTTAGTCAATGAATTTTTATATATATATACATAGTAGTATATATGCAAAATTTAACACACACAGTCCCTTTTAGGTTGGGTGTACATATTTGTATACATATACAAAATATATTTTAGCGAAAATATGCGTTTAATTTTAAATTAATGTGAATGAAAATCAGTGAGAAATGTTATCTTTTTGTAAGGCATGTAATCTGCAATAAATTGTAATTGTTCTTTTTATTATTAAATTGTTTTCAATTTGAAAAAAATACGCATTTTTGTTAATTTGGAAAATACACAATATGAAATAATGAAATTTACTACCAAAAATACAAATAATAAATATAATAGCGAAAAGAGATATGATTTTCAATTACTTCAGTATTTATATATCGAGTATATCGAGTTTTGTTGAAAAGATGCCAAATTCCATATACTTTTCTAGAAAATCGATATTTTAATCCTTTGGAGTAAGTACAGTTAGTAAATGCCAAACATTTGAAAGATGCTCAATTTTTACAGAGAAATAAATCCTGAAGTGTCCACACATTGTGACATAATTGATTTTTTTTTTCATTATCACTGCATCAAAAGGACACAATATTGGAAGCTTAAGCAATTTTATAATATAATAATATGGTTTTTTATCATTCAATTACAAAGAAATGCCATTCTATCATTATTTATAAATTTATTTAAAGATATTTTAAATTATAAAAATGTCTGTAAATGCAAAATAAGCTCAATCTTAAAACCAATATTTATTTAATACATACGAAAAAGTTAATCACAATTTAAGCATTTCAAACAAGACGTCTCAAAAATAATATTTAAAAAATCATAAATTCAGATTGGCATAATAAAATAAATGTTACGCCTCGCCCTTGAATAAATAAATGTTCGATCATTTGAGCTTCTCTCGGAAATGCACAATTTTTAGAAGTTTCGTATTTTATGAGAGATTTACTTGTCGAATTCTATTGCGAATAGAATTCGACAAGTAAATCTCCATCTTTAGAGCAAAACGCGTGAAATGTTCAATACACATTGTATTGAAGTACCAGAGGGGCTAAGTAGTCGTTTTGAGTACTAATTTTACTAAAGCACAATTAAAACACAACCTAACATTGTAACAACAAGCACTTTTACACACAAACACAGGACAAGGAAAAACGTTTCTCATTTCCACTAATGAAAAAATCTGATTCGTATCGCAAAAAGTTGATACTTGTAAGGATTATTCTCGATAACTGTGCTTTTATTCTAAATGTTTGTGTGGTACGCGTTTGCTCTGCGTTCCTGAACAAGCATAACTGAATACATGGTATTATATGTAATAGTAGCATAAACCACAATGTTCTATTGTTACTCCCGACGGAACTGAATACTTACGGGAATACTTTATGCTGTATATATTTATATGTAATTATGTATAAATTATATTCATATATTTTCTGTAGTAATATAGTATATTATATATAAGATTTCAACCCGTTCCACAATTATTTGACTAAAAGTATTAAAGATACTATTGTGTGATTTGTTCCTTTATTCATCCTTGTCATCCCTTGTGATCATTATTTTACCATATTCAATAATCTGGGTGAGCAAACGCTTGAACAGCATGTGCATCATTAAAAATAAATGGGACACAAATCAATTAAGGCAGCCTTTATATATGCATATTGCATATACATATATGAATATAATACAGGGTTCTTGAGTACATTCACGATCATATATACAAAAATATATACACGACGCGACGGTGCTAAAAAGTTTCTAGTTTAAAATCGTGTTAGGAAGCTTCTGATTTGATGAGAGTATAGAACAAACGTATGTGTAAAGGGTACACATTGAAACATAATAAGAGTAGGACTTTCCGCGCGTATACATACATTTAGCATAAGAGTGTATTAGTATGTGTGTGTGTATAGAAAAAGGAAAACCGGCACACAGAGTATCTTCGAGCAATACGCTCGAAGTCTTCAATTTCCATTCATATTTTATATTTCTTTGTGAGCACATATAAATATGTTTATGCATCCCATAAAAAAATATTGAATTAGCAAATTTTCGTATTCGTTTCGTGTCTTCCGTTCAAGTATTCACGCGCGCGCTATAGGCGTGTGCTGAGCATAAAAACACACTATATACATTTATGTTATGTATAATATAATATTCATTTATATATTGCATACGTACGTGCGTACCTATACGTATTGTTCGAAATGGGTGTAAAATGGGCTTTGAAAAGGAAGTAGAGACGACAGCCTGTAGCCTTTGCTTTGCATATGCTCATGCGGTCTTCGTTTGTTTGTATGATTGTAATGTGCTTGGATTTTTATCTTCTTTTTTTAATGGTTGTTGAAGATTTGTTATTATCCTTGCAACACAGATATCTTATATCTAGATAAAATGCATATATTCGCACACATGCTTAAACACAAAAGCACACAATAAGCGCATTTTGTATTTCACTCGCATTGTCATTTTGTGCGTGTTGTTTGTTTGGGTTTCGGATAAACAGACTGGATGCATATTATATATATATAATATTTATCTATGTAAATAATACATATATATGTTTTGTGATTGTGTGTACGATTCTTCAAAAGGTGTATGTATGCACAAGAGATAACGAACAATCGTGCAGGATTATTAAAAAGAGGTTCCTCAGGCGCGCACCGCACACGCAGACATTTATTTTACGAGTATAGTATACGATATACGATATATATAGTATATTATAATAATGCAACACGGCATGACGTTATTTGATTTTATAGAATGGACTTGAGTAAGTGAATGGAAAAGATCTATATGTAAGTGTGTGTCGTACGCATCATGTGCATTTTTATTGTTTTATTTTTAATTTACTTCTTATTACCGTTTCTTCTGGAGTTTGTTCACAAAAAATCTGGATTTTTATTTTTTAGTTTAATTACAAAATAATACAACTATATTATATATCTTTACGGAAAATAAAAAAAATACAATAATTTAAAATATTGTTTTCATTTTAATAATTGTTTCTCCCCAGTTAAGAATTTTCTTTGTTTTAATCGAAAAAAACATTTTCAGAAGTAGACAATAAATAGCAAAAGAAAAAAAAACATTTTTAAGTGCTATATAGACGACAGATATTTAAATCCACGATAGCACTTCGAAAAAAAGTCAATTTAAAGCAAGAGCTTAAATATGGAAATAGATAAGGAATAATAACTATCATTTTTGTTATAAATATATCATTAATCCCTTGTGGGACATAGGACCAGTGTGCGATGCCGCACACCGGATTCATTGACCATTACGCGAAAAAGCGCATATTTTTGAGATATCTCTATGCACCGAGATCAATCTTGCTATTTATATTCGGAATCTCGCGAATCATCAACGCCATCATACATTAATTGTTCTAAATGTTCAGTTATTCCAAATCAATAACCTATTTCAGAAATAGGCTATTAATAGCAAGAGGAACCTACTGATTTAAAGTGCTACATTCGAAAAACACTTCGGTCTGCCGACCGGGATTGAACCGGCGACCTCTTATAAGCCAGGCTGTTATAAATAAATATAATATAATATAAATAGGTTGTTATAAATATACGATACAAATATATTTTAATGTTTCTGTTTTATTTCTTAGCATGTCGTGACTATTCTTGTAAAGCCGTAATACTTTACTTTACGAATTATTCACGTTGTTAACGTTTATTTAAGAACGTTGTACTTACGCCAGCTATTTGTGACGAATTAATTTTTAAGAACATTTTTAAATTGTTTTTAATCAGAATTAAAACTAAATCTCCGATAGCAAACGTTTTATAGATCAAACGAATTCCACAAGTAATCAAATAAAAGAAGAAGATGGCACAAATATGTATATATAAACTAAACTTTATATTTGTATCACAATTAGAAAATATTGCGAAAACAAATATTATCACATACATTTTTGACGTTTAGTGTAAAAAAAATGTAATAAGAGGTTTTTGTAGAGCTGTACACCCTAGCAGAAATAGAAGATTCACTTCTAAGAGTCTGAACCATACATACATTCAAATGCGAAAAACATACGAGAAGAAAAAGTAATAATTGCAATAAAAACATCCTGGTAATAACAATGATCTTAAAATAAATTTTACAACGTTGTTAAATTTGTAAAGTGAATTATCCCCAATATGATACAAGTTTTTTTAAACGGAATTAACAATAACAATAAATTATTTTTTTTATGTTGTTCACTTGCAAGAAAGTACCATTTAAACAGTATTCTTCTGGCAATCTTTAGATAAAGTTATCCAAATTTACTTTACTCTTTAATGGATTTTTAATATTATATTTAGATTAATTATTTATTTTTTTTAAATAAATATTAAAAGAACTGTCATTAAGCAAGACCCCTTTAGTTTTAATTTCCATTTTTTTTTTATTAAATTTATGTTTTGGTTTATTTATGTTAAGGCTTATAATTATTAGGCAAAACAACCATGGCACCAAAAGAAAATTATTGTTTTTAATTTTTTATTTTAAATATAGTATATAATAAATCTACAAATAAAACTAAAAAAACTACAAAATGTTCAAATTTTGTCCCTGATCATTTTAAGCGGGTTTAAAGTTTTTATAAAAAAAAAATTATTTGAAGTCATAATTAAAAAATAAAAGTAATTTTTTTTTAAATAATTGCATCATTACATTTTACCCCTATCTCCCAAAAAATAGTCAAGTGGTGGTTCAAAAAAAGTGGTACTCTTCAAAAAAAAACTACAAAATGTTCAAATTTCCTCCCTGATCAATTTGTAGTACTACGTTTTTGGGGCTAAAACCCCTAACACCCTTTTAAGGTGATTGAAAGATTTTTTTTTAAATTATTTTAAACGAAAAAGTTTCATACTAAAAGGGTTTTAAAGGTTTTAGCCCCAAAAAACGCTGCGCCCCATAAAGTGCAATTCAGCGCGTTTTTTAGCAATAAAATACAAAAAAGGCTTTTTAAAAAATAAAGATTTTAAATTTAAATTTATATTTTTTAGCGATTGGGTACTATTTCAAGTCATGCCATTCCTAAAGACTGAAAGAAATACTTTTTCCAGTTCTTTTGGATACCACCTCCAATATTTCTTTATCATATAAAAACTTAAAATAGTTTCTTATTTTGTTAACAAAAAAACAGTTAATATAAGTTTGCCATACCAACGTAAAGGAATAATACCAAATCAAATTCTTTGGGATTGTGACAATAAAATCTAACCGAATTTGCAAAACTGATATTTACTATATAAAAAAAATGTAACTGTGAAAGGTTGACTTTAATTTTAATGACCGAACCATATACACTTGGGTGGGTCGCTTATAAAACGGTTTGTATAAGATTTTTTTGAAAAGCTAAATTTTCTTTACGGGTAGGATCCAAAAGTTGCAAAATATATGTATATATTCGAAGATGTATTTTGATTTTTTTTTAAAAATATGATTTTTTTTATAAAGATTTTTTTTTACTACAATAATTTTCAAAATTGATTTTAATAAGAAAAATAATAGTTTTAGGATTTTAAAAAATTATACTGTTAAAAAAAATATAAGTTCGAAAATATTGGCAGTTTTTTTTCCTTTTTTTTCGAAAATAAGCCAATTTTTAAAATTTTAAATATTTTTTTTTTCAAATAAAGAGTTACAAAAATGAGTTTTTACTATGAATAAAATGTGGTCATCAGAAAATCATAACCAAATAATATAAAAAATATTGTTAGCTACGTAAAGCTGATATTTTTTTATTAAAAACACTAAATATAATGTTTTTAATATTATTTATTATGACTTATAGAGACTGTGGAAAAAGAGATCAAGTGTCTAAATAGAAACAAAAAAGAAAAAGAAAAAATAAAAGAAAAAGTGTATATCATTTTGCAAAACCTGAAATTCAAAGCCTACACAAAAATGGCTTATCAGTATATATTCTATCAATAATTTAATGTAAATCTTGAATGGTAAATTTTAAACAAATACCAATAACAATTGGTTTATTGCTGCGCACTCTTTATTCTGTCACACAGATAAGGACAAAGCGATCGTGATTTGAACTGCTTAATTATACATTTATATCGATCACATGATCGTAAGAGCACGTGATTCTAACGCAAAACAATGCTTACTTGTAGACAGTGTATAGAGGTGGCAAATATTTGTCCAAACAATCACGCATTTATTTACAATATACATAACCTAATATAGAAGTAATTGATTATGAGCGTACCGAGAGATCGCACACCGGTGATCACATAACGATCCATATAAAATATACATATATACATTTACATATGTTATAATAGACTCTGTTTGCTTAAATCCAAACAATTTGACTAATTATACAATAATTGAATCAAACATACGAATATATTGAAAATATTTAAATTGGTAATTTAAATTCAATGGCAAACTCAAATACACACACACACACACAAGTAATATATATTTTGGCATATGGTTTGCATAAATCGACACACGCACGCACATTTGATCAACTTAATATATATATAGTATATACGCGTATATTATAATTATAAACACTCTACGGTCGTCGCGTCGGTTGCGATCGCAATATATTCTGCGCATGCGTAAGCGATACGGCCTTTTTGCTATTGTGTTCGTACGAAAAATGTACATTCTTTCAACAAAAAAAAAAAAAAATTACTAAATTCCTAGCTTTTTTCGGTAATTGCGATCGGACTTGAATGCGTCAGGGACGAATACGCACGCACTTTTGCTGAAGCAAATGTGCGATCAGCCATGAAGCGCACACGCTGATTCTAGCCAATTTATTCAATAATAACTGATATGTCTCAATAGTCTAATTTACAAATGGTTAGAAATCAATCTACACGCATTTTAACTATATCTCTATATACTGCGTATAAAATTATAAAAATCTGTGTAGAAATGTATATAAACGCACACGCGCATGCGAATCTCACTTTGCGAAAATAAGAATTACGCAATAGCCGCACAATCCGTAACTACGCACTTCACGCGTCATAATCACGCAGACATACGTTGTGTATATAAAATAACAGCACGATGAGAAAAACAAATTATTTATAAGTTATCCACGGCAATGCCGTTAATGAGAAAACGTACGTATTTATGCTGCCGTGTTCGAGCGAGACTGTGCGTCTTATGCGTGTGTGTGCGGCCAGTGCACTTATAGAATGGCGCGTATTATACGCACAAACAAGCGGCGCACAACGCAGCGGTTGTATACAAATCCGCACACACACACATGCACACATCGTCATTTTGCTGCTATATATTATGTTTTATGTATTTCTTTAATATAACTCTTTGCGTTCGTGCTGCGGTGATACTGTGGCAGTGTTGATGCTGCGCTGTTGTTTTGCTCGTATAACTTTAGATCGTAAAAACAAACGCGGGCGCTCATACACATAAAAGCAGAGAGGTACAGGTACGCGCGCGCCAGGTAATTTCTGGATATAATAACAACATAAATGAGTAAACTATGTGCAAGTATTTTCGAACGCACACTCTCACACATATACGTATATATACACTCACTGTTTTGTGTGAACTCACTCACACGGAATACCAAATCCACGTCGAACAATAATTTATAAGAGTTTTTGTTGTTGTTACACATATTAACATTTTTATTGCGTTGCGAATGCGCAAAACGTCTGTACACTACGCGACACGGCGATAAAATGCGCGTTAACCTTATATACATACATATATGTATAATATATGAGTGCAGTACTATAAACATACACACTCACACACACACACATACATATAAAAGCGAATAGTATTATTTATGTACCTATATGTCGAATGTCTGAAGACGTCTCGCGTTCTACATGTAAACAACATACACAACTAGTAGTTCTATGTTAGTGCATACGTATGCAATGCAGTCGTGTTGGCCGTTGCGTTGCAATTGCGCGTTATGTGCATTCGTTTGCTTGCACGTAAACAAAACGGCGCAGTGTGGTGTGTTATGATTGTTGATGTTTTGTTGTTGTTGTTGTTGTTGTTGTTGTAATGGTGGTTTCTCCTCCTCCTTCTGTTGTTTGTTCAAGTTGACATTTCAATAAACGCTAAAGTTGCTTATCATCGTGAGAACGAACATATAAGACACTAAATAACACACATACACACACATAGACATACGCTTTTGAATATACTTTATATATATATTATGTATAAAACTCACTTAAATGCGGTTGTTGTTGTTTTTTTGCTCTTTCTTATTGACTGTATATATTACACAGTATATTATAAACATTGATTATATGTATTAATATTTATATCACTAGACACAAAAGCAGAGGCGAAATTGGCCGTTTCCGCTGAAATTACGTCGTTGAAAGACAAACACACATTAAATCAACGACACCACCACGACGACGACGACACACACGTCAAGCGTATTTTTGTGTTTTCAATAACACTCGCGCTGCGAAATAACAATATAAGCAACGTCTTAGGTTCTATGGTCCTAAGCGTGCCACTTACTACGTCGTGCGCGAATAAATTCACTGTAAAAACTATATAAATTGTATTATTCACTTTCTTAAATAAGCACGTTATCGAACTTTTTGTGTACACAAACGTATGAATGAATTTTATATTATGTATGTAAATTGTATATATATTTATATATTCTGAGAGAACGCGCGCGAACGTGGATTCATTACCGACGAAAACAACGGTACGACATCGACTGTTGTGTTGTGACTGTGCGCCAGTCGAGGTATGCGCGTTGTGCGGTTTATGTTTTTGATTTTTTTGTACTTACACACAGCCACCGCAACGACGAAACCGTGTACATACACATAACGCATTCATACTAATACGCGCCTTTAGCTATATGTACACACACACATAAACAGTCAAATTTATATAAACAAACACTCGCACGAGACGTTACGAAGTCGAAACGAGCAATGAACGAAAATAAATGAAGAATACAGTACTCTCTGCGCTCTCTGATTTTGGTACAATCGCGCAACGCGTACGCAAAACGAACGTTGTACATATAAAAGCCAAAAATGCAAATACAAACATTATCAACACAGAGTGTAGAGAGGAAAGAGCACAGATTTTTGTACAAACATTGTTTGCTATTTGTCTGTTTCCCCGTCAGCGTGCAAACAAACACACGAACAAAAGTACACTTTATATGTGCGAAGGAAGAGAGTTTTAATATTGAATGCGAGGTAGCGAGAGTGCGAGAGTCGAGAGTCCAGACTTGAAACTTGTGTGAGTAGATGCGTGACGCGGGAGTTCTGAGTTAATATACATGAGGACAACGTATACGCGTGCGTTTGCGTTTTTTTAGTTTTCTATTAAATTATTTACCAAGTTCTACACCATGATAGCGTTTGTTTGTAAGGTTCACAGATCACATTCACAGCATTTTAAATGTTTGGAGTACGCAAATGCTAACGCAAGAATTCGTGGAGAAATAAATCGTATATATAGTATATATAGTATATAGTTAACGGGTCTTGAGGATAGAAGGGGTCAAAGAATGAACCTAATTAAAAAATATGCAATTTAAAGAGGGATGTGTGTTTTTAGACTTTTACTAGTAAATATTTCATTTTTAGATTTTTACTAGTAAAAATTTCATTTTTATGTTTTTACTAGTAAACATTTCATTTTTATGTTTTTAGTAGTGAAAATTTCATTTTTATGTGTTTACTAGTAAACATTTCATTTTTATGTTTTTACTAGTAAACATTTCATTTTTATGTTTTTACTAGTAAAAATTTAATTTTTATGTTTTTACTAGTAAAAATTTAATTTTTATGTTTTTACTAGTAAAAATTTAATTTTTATGTTTTTACTA